>JARSSU010048902.1:0-76749 GCA_029619165.1 Eurosta solidaginis
AGCACTCAAACCGCCACTCAAGAAATTGTTGCCGGCAGTATTAGGGGATCGGTAATAGAACAATAGGAGGTTTAGTGCAGTGCACACGCTGCTCCTACTCGTAAGAAAACTTAAGGATATATATAAGTACATAGTTAAATAGGACCATAAAAATTTACATAAAAAAGTAAAATAATAGGTACACGAATATCTACACATACATAGGTCAATATGTATGGTCATAAATAATTTGTACAACTATAGATATGTATGTATGTATTTACTTAAGGGCTGCTCGAACGTGTAATATCGTCCTCATTATTCATAGCGTTTACGTTACTAATTTCTGCATATAAACATATCCAAACATATATATCTTTACATTTATTCAGATAGTTATCAAGTACTATGTAAGCATGAGGCTTTGCTTTTATGTATGTACATAGTATAGTAAGGTGTATGGGGTTTAACATGCCAATTCATCCTACCAATGGAAATGGCATCACTGATTTCACTGAAATTTGGGCATATTTCCGTATACGATTAAGTTTTTCTGCTATTTTACAAAATTGAACTGAAAATTTAAACATAGTAGCTTAATGCTCTATAAAGTTCTCATATTTAGGATACAAAAATTTTCTAGATGGGGCCTATTTGAGGCAGATATTGTGATATTTAGAAATTCCATTTTGGAATCATGAGTTCGATTTTTTAAATAACTTCTCATTGAGCTATAAACCTAAAACAAAAAGAGAAAAAATTACCGCTAGGTGGCGCACGGATTTAGGTTATTGGAAAATTCATACGAGATCGGTTTTCAAGTAACTTCTTGGTCAGCTAAAGTCCTGAAATTTAAGAAGTGGTTCAGAGATCAATGGCACATGTGACCCAAAGTTTCGCTAGGTCTCGCACGGATCTACTTTTTCCGACTGTAGGCAGGTATTCGAGAAGCGGGCAAATGTATTTGAGAAATCGGCAAGTGAATTTGCGATAGTGCAAACGTGTTTGAGAAGTAGTCAAATGTATTTGAGAAATGGTCAAATTGATTTGAGAAAAAGAAAATGTATTTCAGAAAAGGCCAACTTACATTAACCCATTTCTCAAATACAATTTCCCGTTTCTCAAACTCGTTCCCTCTTTTCTCACATTCATTCGACCTTGACTATAGTCTCATTTGCTCATTTCTCATATAAATTCGCTTTTTTCGCAAATTCATTTGACGTTGAATTTTAGAATCTCTTGTTCAAAACTAGTGCGCTTCTACTGCATTCTGAACTACTAATAGTTGGCCATCTATCTCTTTTACATGCTTTCAACTGGCGAATTTAAAATTGCGATGTCCGCCGCCCCCCGCAACCAGCTCTGTGGTCAGTTATCTATTTTAATTTTATTTATGAATCAATTTTGATTACAAATTTTGTTCAGTGCTATCATATTTTTGAATAATTTTTAGTTGTCAAATTGTTAGTATAATTTTTTTTCATCATACACAAGTGCCTGAGCTTCATACGGGAGTGCTTTTTCTTGGCACTTTCATAAGAAATTCGAGCATTTTCATATGATTCGAAATTATATATGAGGACATATGGGAGTGCTATGACAATTTTTTTATATCTGAAGTGTGAGTTTGTATCTGTGCCTATGATTCTGTGCAAAACAAAAACAAAAGTACTTCAAGTGTATAGGGGTTGAGCAGCCCTGGTTATGAATATGGAGAGAAAAGTACAAAAGGTTTATAGAACTTTTAAAATGATGTGTCCATTGCAATTTAATATTATAGGAGCTTAGGTCGCTGTTTATACGCTGGCGAGGAGGGGGTAACGAGGTAAGCGGGCACCTTTCAACTTCTGCCAATTTAAATATCACTTTTCCCTGCCCTGTAAGAAGAATCAACTCCTTACTCCACCATGGTGGCTCTACTTTCCCTTTGAATCTTCTCAGAGTTGTTGCACTGCTCCAAGTCCTCAACGGTAGTAACCTATTTTGGCTGCCCAAGACTTCCAGATAAATATTTCTGAAATTTTTACCAGTTCGTTGCCTTAGGGTTTCTAAAGGTTTTCCCCTTCTATATGCTGAAGCTGATAATGCATGGTGTGAAAAGGATGCCCTGTCAAGGACCCTCTATTCATACCCCGATATATAATGCTCAAAACTCAATGTGTTATCGATCATATAGCTTGACGTTGGCCCAACATATGTATGTAGGAACGCTACTCCTGTTAGCAACCTGTAGACTACTCTGTAGTTTATAACAAAACAGGAACTTACCTCTACCGTTATATCGTCCCCTCCCCATACGCTGTTATGCGCATTCGCATCCGCACCTATGGCAAGCCGTCCTTTGCACCCTTCTTGATCCCTTTTTGAACTCTTCTGGTTGGGCTTACACATGTAGTGAAATGTTTGAATAAGGGAAGGTTCGTTTTTTCCTTCTATTTCTACCGGTACAACGTGTTCGGTGCTGAAGTTAGATAGAGTACACGAGTATAGGTGTTTTCTAACCATGACTGCAGCTCTTACCCTGCTGTTCGTCTTTGTGTAATAAACGATGAATCCGTGAACGCTGAGTCCAGAAACCTTTCCTCCAGATGAGACTCATGGTTTCTGTATTAGCGCCACATCAAACGAACCCATTATCAAGTGTCAGGAGGAGCTCGCTCGACGCCACTTTACTGTGTTGGATTTTTATCTGTATGACTCGCAACGCCATGTAGCTGTTTGTCTCTCTCCAAATTCTCCGCCACTGCACTAACGCCATACATTTTTTTCGCTGTTTCCGGGATCTGTAGGTACATTTGTCCCTCCTCTGCTCGAAGAGCCTTTGCTGTACTCGTAGCATTATTGAGCTTTTTGCCCAATTCCAACACCTCTGCCTTTCGCTTGACACCAGCCTATTGGGGTAGTTGCAATCTAGTAGTGCCACAGTCAAGGCCTGCTTCGCTACTTTGTTCATCTTATTCTCGGTATAAACCGGAGTCTCATCTTTAGCTCCCTTTAGTAACACCGAAGGGAGTCTGGTCATTACCTCCCTTTAGCTTATTAGCATTTACATACGTTTTTATTACTTATTTCCTCTTTCTGTAGTACAGCTTTTAGGGTACATGGCTTTCTAGAACTTTCCTCTGCTCTCCGCTTTGCAGAATTTGATGTTTGGTTCCTGTCATTCCGGCTAGTTTGCTTCCTGATTCTGGGACTGGGACGTTTGCCCTCCGCCTCCTGCCTCTTAAAGACAGGCTTGTCAAGTTCAACCGATCGCTGCTTCTTGCCTCTCGGGGCACTGTCTCTTTGACCCATGCCAAGCGATCGCTCTCGTCTTTGGGTTGGGTTAACGTTGGTTCTTTGTCCGGGCTGGTAGACTGCTCTTCTACCGAGCGCACTGAACGCATACTTGCATCGCAAATCGCGTCCGAGTTGTTGTTGCTGTAGCGATAAGGTTGCTCCCCGAATGCTTTGCGGAGTGTTATCGATGTGATGGTCCTTTGCCGGATACAGATCCGGTACGCTCCGGTAACACATCTCCATTAAGGTGCTAGCCCGACCATCTCGGGAACGATTTATATGGCCACATTAAACCTTCAGGTCATCCCTCCCTCCCCACCCCCAAGTTCCATGAGCAGCTTGGGGTCGCCAGATCCTCGTCTGTTAGTGAAATTAGGGATTCGCCGCTCGAATGTGAGGTTGAGAATTCGGGTTTGGAGAAGCTATATATTGTGCTGGCAACCTGAAAAGGTTGCGCTACACAACCCTTTGAATCTGGTATTTTAGTCGCCTCTTACGACAGGCATACCTACTGCGGGTATATTCTAACCCCCTAACCCGCTGGAGGTCCGCGTCCGAGTCATCACTGATAGCGATTTCTTCCTCCCAGGCTCGCGACGCCATCGTTTTTCACTTCTCATCCTTACTTATTTTAGAAGTTTTTGAGTTCATCTTAACAAGGCGGGCTCAGCGGTCTAATGTTAAGAGTGGGAATAAAAACCGTCCGTTACAACAGCGCCCCTTTGCTGTGGTAAGGCCGTCATTATTTCTCTAAGCGGTCCGGTATGGGCAAGGCTCCGTTCCGAAAATACGCCCTGGCTCATAATTGGTGAAACAGAAATAAATTTATTAGTTTAGTTGAAGTCAAGTAATGAAAGTAAAGAAAGTAACAACTAAATTTATCACACTTTCAAAGAATATAACCAAAACTTTTTATTAAATCGCAGTCATTACCATTTCTTTGTAGATAATACCATAAAAATATCGCCCATTTCGACTGCTCAGTGGAATTTCACCCTATCTCAGCCAACATTTCGAAAACGAGCATTTATACAAAAAATTCTGTAAGGGGGCTTTCAGCCGAGATAGGGCAATGTTCCACTCAGCGGTCATATATGTAATAATCCGTTATTGCTACAACAATATGTGCGCAATGAGTTTTCAATTCACGAAGTATTTTGATTATAGCAGTTCAAGTTTTACAATAAAAAATTATAATTTAGGTACATCTCCTCATGGAAAAGAAAAACTAAAACATTTTAACAGAAATATATATAAATCTGTACTCTTTATTTATAAGTATTACATAATTTTATGACAGCATTTCATTTACAACAACACTTATGAACATCCCGTTTTTCTTTTTATAAATGATAGAGCAGGACTTCCAGCAGATAAATCTGTATATAACATTGTTGTTGAAGCACTGAAATTAGATCCTACCACAGCACATAGATCTCCGTTCACAACGCCCGGTGCTCCAGAATTTACTTCACGTGTTGGAAGAAATCCACAAAACGTTCTTTTTATTCTTCCCCCATCAAAATCATGTTCACAACAACTCCTTTCTCCTATAGGTTCGAAAGTAGGCTGGATATTATGACCAATAACTGAATAATTTCCACTAACTTCCATTTGCCTGCCCGGTCGTAATTTAATTTTGCAAAGTTGTATTGTTTCTACTGTATCTGGGTCAAAGCGGGGTGCGACTTTTATTATACCTATATCTATATTGCTCGTGTCTTCATCATAAATAAAACTTCTAGCGCCGCGAACTAGCTCATAGTACCTGATATGTACTTCATCTCTTTCTTCTTCAGATACTACACTCTTTACACCAGCTTCAACTGTGAATCGTGTATGTCGTTGTATGTCTAGGCAATCTAAAGCTGTGACCACGTATTCCACACTGATCAATGAACCCATGCAAACATAATCTTCGTTTTTAAATATGGCCACCACATATGATTTATTATCCTCTGGATTCACAGAACTGTTACAACTACCATCTCCAGTGCGACATTCCATTTTCGCGTAGGTCAAAGGGAAGCTAAGCGCGATCAACTGGAGCACAAAATAATTTCTTATACTCATTTTAAATTATAACTTTTTGAGGCGGTTGTTGAATATTAAGTAAATCAAGATAAGTCTTGTGGGCGCTATTTATACATTAGTGGATTGTGTGAATAACAAATAAGTAGAAACTCTAGATTCAGGAAATGGGCACAAAAGCAAATATTTTGCTGTTTTGAAAAGAACATTTCCTAGTGATTTGTTTATATATTTGCACAGTTTAATTGTGCTATTGAATTGAGAAAGGCCATGTGATATAATGTTTGTATTTTAAATGAATAAACACTAGTTAGTTTTATCTGTTTACAAACTGCTAATTTCTCTATTTTATACCGCCACAGAACTAGAGTTGGGAACAGTGCACCAAGTTTTGAGTAGCAACATTGGTCGAAGTTAAGTGGGCTCACCTAATCGAGGTCCTGTGTTTAAGTTTTAATGAGACATTGATTGGTTGTGGACTTAGACGTCTGTTCATTCTTCCCATATTCCAAAATCTTAGTGATTTCTATAGCAATTTCACACATGGGGCTAATTAAATAATTAGCCAAGTTTTCTACATTAAAGCCCTTAATAGACCCAATGTTCCATATAAAGTACAAATTCCTAATTCCTAATTATCTCATTATTGCTTTATTAAGTGCCTAATGGATTCAAAAATCTAGACGGTTTTGTGGGCGTTATTTATACATAAGTGGATTGTGTAAATAAAAATAAGTAGAAACTCTAGATTCAGGAAATGGCCACAAAACAAATATTTTGCTGTTTTGAAAGAACATTTCCTAGTGATTTGTTTATATATTTGCACAGTTTAATTGTGCTATTGAATTGAGAAAGGCCATGTGATATAATGTTTGTATTTTTAATGAATAAACACTATGTTGGGTCACCGATTGAGAACCACTGCCTCACCAGTTAACTCACATATTTAAAGTTATTAATATTCTACTTTGCCTATGCACTCAAATTCAAGGCTACCATCATCGCGGCCATTCACTCGAATTACAGATGCTGGTAGTTTATATTATTTTGTCTAACGTTATGCTGGAGACATTGGTGCTTTTTCGGTAACCGTATCGGTAACCTTTTAACAGCTGATTCGACCAACCTTATGAGAATCAATGCAATCGCGTATTGGTGCCGCTAAGGTCGTAACCGTATCGTAGCCAACCAATTGGGTTTTGGTTAACCGTCGTAACGATAAACAGCTGATTACGTTAGGGATACGGATACAGCGATACGACATACGGCACCAATGACTCCGGCTTTAGTTACGCTCACGTCATTATATTATTGTTCTATTATTGATCTCTCTCTGCATAACCTATGTATGTATACACACACGCACATCTATGTTGGAAAGTGCAATTATGCAGCAACAAAATTAATATAGTATACGAGTTTTTCTATTCTCCCTACTCATAACTCATGTATTTAAGAAAGTGACTTTGTAATAAGAAAGTTAGTCTAACAGCTGGCCACCGTGTCCATCATTTGGTGACATAGCAGTCGATATTTTTTTGTTTTGGAATTTCTTGCGGTTACAAAAAAGGCTTTGTAATCCTACATTTTTTGGCGCCCATTAATATTCGTGATTGTAAGCATAAATTGGACATCTGGTGGTCAACTTTAGACCACTCATCGCTATCGTTGCGACGAGCTCCAAGCCATCGAACATTGCTATCTTCAAGCAACGTAGCCACATCTGCTTTTGAACAAATCGTCATCGCTGCCTGCAAATTCGCTATCATCGTTTCTGCTACCTCTTCGTTCATTGCCTTCGCTTCAACTCACGCATTTGGGAGATGGCTGCTTGCCAGGCTAAAGCGGCAATTACCCACAGACGTGTGCCGTACGTACGGACGTTTGTCGTACGAAACACGTTTGACCGAACCCTCAAGCCCGTACGAATCAATGTGTGCGTTTGTGTACATGTACATAACATATTTGTGTGTGTATTGTTTACAGATAAGCACTGTTGCCATTGCCCATTTTGCATGCATGCTTATGGAAACATCAACTTTTTCCAATTTAATTTTTGATGTTGTAAAAGGCTGGAATTAATATTAAATATATATAAATAGATTACATATTTATAATATGCATTTTTACATAATTATTTCGAATTATTTTCACAATTTTTCAAACTTTGATTAGGTGTTTTTGCATAAAACTGCAAACGGTCAAAAATTAGCGCACAAAAGTTTACTAGGCAACTATGTCTAGTGTGAGAGCGATCAGCTGACACGTTCTTACGGAAAAAATCAAAATTGTTTTGATTTCTACGTTCCGGGCTACGTACGTACGGGCGTTGCACGTCGGTGAGTTTTCGTTTACATTGCACACTCATAAGATAGGTCGTGTCAGCTGACACGTTTTTGGTACGTACGTTCGTGAATAACTGCCGCATAAGTCACTATCGCTATAACCAGGCTAATCCGTCGCTGCCACTGATACACTGCTGTAAAAAACAGCATATCGCCACGCATGTATGTATGTATGCACCTTGATTTGACCACCCTTGCTTTGCTTGCCATTGCCATTGTCAAAACATTTACTTTTCTCATACCAGCCATTTTCGGTTTTACTCTATTTTTGCATAAAATTACATCGTATTTAACATGTCTTTAGACGAATTAAAGCAACACCGTGCGAATACCAAGAAAAAATTACGCGCATTAAGAACATTGTGGATGCTAGTTTGCGCCCCGGAGCTAAAGTTCTTTCAGCTGCTGAATATAAATGTCGTTTGGGATTTCTCGAATCATATTTTAAACAGGTATTATCGATCCAAACGGACATCGAAAAGTTGGATAACGATGATGGAGGACGCGCCGACCTTGAGGATTTATACGTAACCACGAAGCTAGTGATCCAATCACAGCTGGTGGAAGAACATAACATTTCCCTGTTGGACACAAGCTGCGTTGTGCAGCACGGCAATAAATTACCAAAACTCATGCTTCCAACATTTAGTGGCAAGTATTCTGAGTACCAGAATTTTATTACATCGTTCAAACAGGTAATTGATTAAGAATTCAGCCTTTCACATATTGAAAAATTCAACAATTTGTGGAATTCACTTCAAGGTCAGGCTTTAGAAACGGTCGATGCTTTCCAGGTAACTAACGAAAATTACCCGAAAGCATTGGAACGGCTAAAGGAAAGGTACGACAATAAAACTTTAATTTTTTTGGGAAATATCTCGTCTCTATTTGATTATTGTCTTTTACGAAAACAAATGCCTTACAATTGAGAAGCCTGTAGCTCGCTATTTATGGATCACTTCTCTCGTTAGGTAATGATAAGCAAATATCTCAAGCCATGCTCATTTACTTGGTATTGCTGAAATCGGATGAACAAACAAATAAAAAGTGGAAAGAATCTTTGGATTTCAAGACGCTGCCGACATGGGACGATTGTGTGAAGGTATTAGAAAGACATTGCCAATATTTGGAATCGATGCAAGCTACACACACCGGATCATCAGTGTTTCCAGGTAGCAAATCCACTACAAATAAAGTTAAGAATCCAACCAAGGGATACTCGTTTACCTGCTCAAATACGCTGTGCTCCGTTTGCTCAAATACAACTCACAAAATTTCCAAATTGCGATCATTTCAAGGCTTGATTCGCTCAGCGCTTCGACAAAGTTAAGAAAAAGGACTATGCATCAATTGCTTATCTAGAGGGCATCAACTAGCTCAATGCCCTTCAGCCCACAGATGCCAGGGTTTGTTCGAAGCAGCACCACAGCTTATTACATCGTGGATCTACTATAGCCCAAAATGCAACACCATCATCATCATATGAAGCAGCAGTGCACACACACATGCACAGTTCTTCTGATCAAGTCATTCTAGCAACTGCCAAGATTTTAGTTCGCGATTCGTGTGGTAACTATAGACTGGACAAAGCCTTGCTGGATTCTTGCTCGCAGGTGAATTTTATTACTGAGGAATTCGCGCATAAATTATCGTTACCAAAAATTAAACAAAATATAGAAATACAAGGCATCGGTAAGTCGTCTACAAATATAAAATACAAAACTTCCACTAATATCAAATCGCAGCAAAGTGAATTCGAGCTTCCGCTAACGCTTTTCATAATCCCCCATATTGCTTATCAGCCAGACCCTCAAATCGATATTTCCTCTTGGAGTATTCAAAATAATATTCCACTTGCAGACGAAGAATTTTACGTACCGAAGAAAATTGATTTGTTGCTAGGTACGGAAACTTTCTTTAGTATCTTGGCAGTCGGCCAAATTAAACTTGAAAATAATTTGCCAATCTTGCAAACAACTCTTTTAGGATGGATTTTATCGGGCCGATACCAATCTAAACAATAATTCGCCTCAACGTACATGTTTATTTTCAGCCAACCAAGATGGAAAAATTATGGAAAATTGAGTAAGTTACCAACAATGCCGAGCCATGGCCTTGCGAACAATCACTTTGTAATCAGCTAACAAAACTACTGTTTCGAGAAATCAAACTGGCAGAATCGTGGTAAAACTGCCTTTCAAGGATGATCCATCCTGCTTGGGCGACTCATACACCTCGGCACTAAGGCGCTTCAATTCCCAAAAGTCGTTTAGCAAAGTTACCCCGTTTGAATGAGCAATACGTGGATTTCATGGACGAATACGAGCGTCTGGGACATATTAGCGTCGTGGATAACCCAAATTTGGAAGAACCACATTATTTCATCCCACATCATTGTGTCTTGAAGCCCACCAGCACAACAACAAAACTCCGTGTTGTTTTTGATGCTTCTTATCGGACCACAACACAAAAATCTCTCAACGACATTTTAATTCAAAGTGAGTTATTTTTCTTCTTCTTCGATTTCGCCTATATAGATTTGCACTTACCGCCGACATAGTCAAGATGTACAGACAAGTTCTTGTGGATGATAATGACAGACGTTTCCAATATATTTTGTGGAGGAGTTCGCCGACAGATGAAATTCGCACGTTTCAGTTGAATGCAGTAACGTATGGAATGGCTTCGGCACCGTATCTGGCTATACAAAGTTTAGTATATTTGGCTGAATAACATCAGGATCAGTTTTCACTTGGATCTAGCATCGCTAAGTCATCATTTTATGTAGATGATTTGTTGTGTGGCGCAGATAGTTTGAACGAACTTCTTCGACTAAAGGAAGAGCTGGTAGAGTTGTTAGCTTTGGATGGATTCGAGCTTTCAAAGTGGTACTCAAACCGTCATCGACTTAGTCAATATAACTGTGCGAAAAATCTCAATTTGGACGAATATGTTACCAGCGCGCTGGGCCTGCGATGGGATCAAGCACATGATAATTTCTTGTTTTCGTTCGAACCAAGGAAAGAGCTAATGAATCGAATAACGAAGCGCTCCATCCTCTCAGTAGCATCATCTTTGTTTGACCCTCTTGGTTTGTTGGCTCCTATTGTAATTATATCTGAAATTCTATTACAGGAGATATGGCTACTTAAGTTGGATTGGGCTGAATCTGTACCTCAGAACATACATTCTGCTTGGACAAGTTTCCTCACGGACATTTTAGACATATCCTTACTCACCGTGCAAAGGTATTGTCTTTCAACGGACACCCAGGCTTTGCAATTGCATGGCTTCGGTGACGCATCTATTCGAGTTTATGGATGCACAATATACGCGCGCACAGTTACCAAGTCCGGAAGCATTGGCATTCAGTTACACACAGCAAAGTCTAGAGTCGCCCCTATCAAAAAACAGTCGTTACCAAGCTCTACTTTTAGCTCGCTTATTTTCAAAAATCAAATAAATTTTTTCTAATAAATCTTAATGTTTTTCTATGGACAGATTCACAAGTGGTCTTGCACTGGCTGAAGATGCACTTAATAACGCTTTCTACATTCGTCGGAAATCGGGTTTCGGAAATACAAGAATTAACTACGCAAGCCCATTGGAGACATGTTCTATCATATAGCAATCCTGCAGACATCATGTCCAGAAGGTGTACGGTGGAAGAACTCGAAAGGTCGGTTTGGTACACTGGACCAGCATTTCTATATGAAACCATTGAGGCTTGCCCAAAAAACGAAAACAAATGCCTTGATATGGACAATATAGAAAGCGAAAAACGAAGGCCGGCGTTTAGCACAACTATAAACAATAACCATATTCTTGAAGTCATTTGCCAAAAGAGCTCTTATATTAGTAGCATTCGATTAATCGGTTGGATGTTTCGATTCGTCAATAAACTACGACCTGATTTTAAATATATTGAACCATCTTCGCAGGAATTGCAGCATGCCCTTTTTCCCATAATTTGGAATTTGCAACAAAAGCATTTTGCTAACGATATTAATCTTTTACAGAAAACTTTACCTAGAAATGGACAGTTGCGCTATTTGAACCCCTATTTTGAATCGGTCGAAGGATTTCAATTGTTGAGAGTTGGTGGAAGTTTGAATCTAGAGAATATTCCAACAGGGAGCAAACACCCATTAATATTGCCAAGCAAATGCGAGTTCACCATTAACTATGTGCGATATCTGCACCAAAGGCATTACCATGCAGGACCAAAGGCGCTGATAAGGCAAAAATTTTGGATCAACGCGCGCGACGTAGCAAGGCGAGTTGTCAGATCATTCATACATTGCGTACGCTACAAGCCGAAATTAATCCAGCAAGTCATTGGACACTTACCGGTTGAACGATTGACTCCATCACGCCCTTTTGCTCGATGCGGCATTGATTTTTTCGGACCAGTTGATGTATACTTGCGTATTAGAGGCAAGACACCCTACAAAGGCTACATCTCAATATTTTTTTGCCTTACTACTAAGGCAGTGCACATAGAAGTGGTATCAACTCTTTCGACTGACGCATTTCTAGCATCATTGAAGAGAATGATCGGAAGGAGAGGCTTGCCGTCTGACATTTTTTCTGACAATGCCACAAATTTTGTTGGCGCTTCTAACAAACTCTTAGAATTGAGAGCATTTTTATTTGAATAGAAGACACAAGATTTAATTACAACATACTGTGCCAATGAATTTATAAATTTTAATTTTATTCCCCCCAGAGCACTTCATTTTGGCGGGATTTGGGAAGCAGCCTTGAAATCAGCTGAGAGGCATCTGAATCGCAGCATTGCAAACGCACGGCTAACATACGAAGAACTTACTACTGTGTTGGTGGAAATCGAAGCGGTGATGAATTCTCGGCCAATATCGTCAATATCCTCTGACCCAAATGACTACGAAGCATTGACTCCAGGCCACTTTATCATTGGCGAGGCACTAAAGGCACTTCGGGAGAAAAATGATTCATACAACGTAAGCAACTTGCAACAGTAGGCACAAATAACCGCAATTAAACAACATTTCTGGAAGCAATGGTCACGTGAATACATCAACGAGCTACAAGCACGCTCCAAGTGGTATAAAGATAGTCCAAACATCGAAAACAACATCAATCATACACGTGGACAATCAAATTCAAGGCTACCATCATCGCGGCCATTCACCTGAATTACCGATGCTGGTAGTTTATATTATTTTGTCTAACGTTAGTTTACGCTCACGTCATTATATTATTGTTCTATTATTGATCTCTCTCTGCATAACCTATGTATGTATACACACACGCACATCTATGTTGGAAAGTGCAATTATGTATGCAGCAAAAAACTTAATATAGTATAAGAGTTTTTCTATTCTCCCTACTCATAACTCATGTATTTAAGAAAGTGACTTAGTAATAATAAAGTTAGTCTAACAGCTGACCACCGTGTCCATCATTTGGTGACATAGCAGTCGATATTTTTTTGTTTTGGAATTTCTTGCGTTTACAAAAAATGCTTTGTAATCCTACACACAAATTAGTTTTATCTGTTTACAAACTGCTAATTTGTCTATTTTATACCGCAACAAAACCAGAGTTGGGAGCAGTGCACCAAATTTTGAGTAGCAACATTGCTTGAAGTTAAGTGGGCTGGCATAATCAAGATCCTGTCTTAAGTGTTAATGAGACGTTGATTGGTTTGAAAAGTTAAAAATAATAAGAAATGTATTGACTTGGGTAGTCAGATCAAGATTGTCTTTATTACAAAAATTCTTTCCCTTTTTATAGCTAATTACTTAACCTACACATTTATAAATATCCTAATACTAGCCGTGTTTTTTAACACGCGCGTATACGTTTCGTTTGCGCGTGTTAAAAAACGCCTATCTTCGCTTAGATAATGCTTAGGAGACCCATCTAGCGGCTGTGGTAAAACAACTAGCTACAGCAACAGGGTGTACCGAAAAGCGGAGACGCAACGCTCTGATGGCCATAGGGTATAACATATAGCTGAATCAGTTGCGATGAATTGTGGACACACATATAATACATAGAATTAGTGTACAGGGTGAAACAAAGACACATATTTCAGTTACATCTGAGTATAATGCGTATTGAAATTTAGTAGGACAAAATTTATGCGCAGCAATTTCAGAGGTGTATTTATAGTTTGTCTCTTAGCAGTCAATATAAAGTTTAAGCGTAAACGGATATACGCGTGTTAAAAAACACGGCTACTAACAACTAAAAATAAGTACATTTGTATTACTGAGCATATATGTAGATTTGTATTTCTATGCATATATGTAGTATATGTACATTTGTATTGCTATGCATATATGTAGATTGGTATGCAAAGTCAGCAGATCGATATTCATGTGAAATGTGAATATTTGGTTATTTCATATTATTGGTTGTATGTAAATATTTTGGTGACAAACTAACATAAGCATAATTTGTTATGTGTGAACTGACACAGCTAACCGCTGTGTGAGTTCAAGGTAATTTATGTCTATGATATTGTAATATGATTATGCTATTAAAATGTATTGGCATAGAAGTTCATGATGCGTAAGGCCGTAAATGTATTGCATAGGTGGGCATGACGCATAATGCTACAGGTTGTGGACTTAGAAGTCTATTCATTCTTCCCATATTCGTGAAATTTAGTGATTTCTATAGCAATTTCACACATAGGCCTAATAAAATAATTAGGCATGTTTTCAATATTAAATCCCTTAATAGACCCAATGTCCCATATAAAATACAAATTCCTAATTATCTCATTATTGTTTTATTGAGTGCCTAATGGGTCCAAAAATCTAGACGGTTTTGTGGGTGTTATTTATGCATTAGTGGATTGTGAATAAAAATAAGTAGAAACTTCTATATTCAGGAAATGGGCACAAAGCAAATATTTTGCTGTTTTGAAAAGAACATTTCCTAGTGATTTGTTTATATATTTGAACAGTTTAATTGTGCTATTGAATTCAGAAGGGCCATGTGATATGTTTGTATTTTTTATGAATAAACACAAATTAGTTTTATCTGTTTACAAACTGCTAATTTGACTATTTTATACCGCCACAAAACCAGAGTTGGGAGCAGTGCACCAAGTTTTGAGTAGCAACATTGCTCGAAATTAAGTGGGCTGACATAACCAAGGTCCTGTGTTAAGTGTTAATGAGACGCTGATTGGTTGTGGACTTAGACGTCTGTTCATTCTTCCCATATTTCTAAAATTTTGTGATTTCTATAGCAATTTCACACATAGGGCTAATTAAATAATTAGCCAAGTTTTCTACATTAAAGCCCTTAATAGACCCAATGTTCCATACAAAATACAAATTCCTAATTATCTCATTATTGCTTCATTGAATGCCTAATGGATTCAAAAATCTAGACGGTTTTGTGGGCGTTATTTATACATTAGTGGATTGTGGGAATAAAAAATAAGTAGAAACTTCTATATTCAGGAAATAGGGACAAAGCAAATATTTTGCTGTTTTGAAAGGAACATATCCTAGTGATTTGTTTATATATTTGCACAGTTTAATTGTGCTATTGAATTGAGAAAGGCCATGTTATATGTTTGTATTTTTTATGAATAAACACAAATTAGTTTTATCTGTTTACAAACTGCTAATTTGACTATTTTATACCGCCACAAAACCAGAGTTGGGAACAGTCCACCAAATTTTGAGTAGCAACATTGCTCGAAATTAAGTGGGCTGACGTAACCAAGGTCCTGTGTTAAGTGTTAATGAGACGTTGATTGGTTGTGGACTTAGACGTCTGTTCATTCTTCCCATATTCCTAAAATTTTGTGATTTCTATAGCAATTTCACACATAGGGCTAATTAAATAATTAGCCAAGCTTTCTACATTAAAGCCCTTAATAGACCCAATGTTCCATACAAAATACAAATTCCTAATTATCTCATTATTGCTTCATTGAGTGCCTAATGGATTCAAAAATCTAGACGGTTTTGTGGGCATTATTTCTGATTCTGGTGCGGCACACAACATTCTCTGTTACTGTCGCTAGTATCTACTTTAATTTATTTATTTAAGTGTTTTTATGTACGCAAAAGCATAAATCATACTCTGTATCTGATTTTTTGGAAAAATTAAATATATAATACTACTACTACTATACATTGGTGGATTGTGTGACTAAAAATTAAGTAGAAACTTCTAGATTCAGGAAATGGTAGCAAAGCAAATATTTTGATGTTTTGAAAAGAACATTTCCTAATGATTAGTTTACATATTTGCACAGTTTAATTGTGCTATTGAATTGAGAAAGGCCATGTGATATAATGTTTGTATTTTTAATGAACAAATACAGGAAAGTATAAAAAAGGTACACTAATTAGATCATATGTATTTAATTAGCGAGCTTTGCTCATATTGCTTTATACAATGGTTTTTGTAATTGATATTAGAGAAAAATTGAAAGTTTACAAACGGCGATGGTTACTAGGACATGTTTCTGAATTTCACTTCTTCATCAGCTAGCTTTTCGGGAGCTGAGCGTTGAACTACACTAATTAGTTTATGTGTTTGTATTTTTAATGAATAAACACTATGTAATGCTGGCAACTCTTTTGTCATTTTAAACTTATATTAACTACCCTGTACACAATGTCATTTCCTGTTTACAATACACGGAGTTTCCCTGTACGGAGAAGATGGCCATTTTTGGCCTTCTACTTAATGTTACACGAACTGGCAAGGTTGTGCGATATTAAGAAAAAATAAATAAAATCTAAAGAAATAAAGACAATCGGTATTTTAAAATAAAAGACTATTACACCCTCAGGTGTGGGGTGCTACCTAATATTGGCATTAATATAATAAGCTAGTTAATTTCATTAAAAATGCCACAGACAAGCTCCACTGGAAAAACTTCTACTCCGTTAACAGATGTGCCGAAATCGATCCACTCCAACACCACAGAAAATTGTACAGACGTCGAAGTCGTTGTTGCACCCGTACCTGCTGCATCTGGCACTACATCGCCTGCTGTTCCTGTTGCTGCTAAACATAGTTCATCTGTTGCTGTTTCGCCTGATAATACGCCTGCTGAAAGTTCGATTAACACCGCTGCTGCTGCTGCTGATGTCCCAGTTGCCGTTGTAGTGTCTAGTGAAATTGCTGCCCCGATTGATGAAACGAAATTGCTTGAAGAGCAGCTAAACTTACTGAAAGTACGCAGGGAGGTAATGGAACTCCAAGACGTAGTCCGGTAATTGGAATCGGGCCCGGCTGTGCGTCTTGGAAAATACATTCACTTTGACTAGCCTCACGCAGCAGTCCCTAAGTTTAGTGGTGACAACCATTATGATATAAACCGTTGGTTTTTACAATTTGAAGACTATGCCGATGCCAATAATTACACCGAAAGGCTTAAATATTTAAGCCTTGCGTCATTGCATGACAGCGACAGCAAAGGAATTTGTATTAAATCAAGGGTTGTCAGACTACGCAACATTGAAGTCACTACTTCGTGCAATGTTCCGTCGTAATTGTTGGCGACAAGAAGTTTACCGCCAGCTGCGTTCACGCAAACTAAAATCGTCAGATTCTTGTGTTAGCTACATATGTACGTATGTCATCGCAATGCAGTCAATCGCAGCCCAATCACAAATTATGGGGCAAGAGCTGGTTGATTTTATTATAGACGGAATACCTGACAACAGCAACAACATAAGTACTTTGTACGGCGCCAGTAGAGTGAGCGAATTAATACGTCGAATGGAGCGATACGAACAACGGCGCCATAGCGTTGCGGTACGCAGGCCATTGGGTGCAGGAGTATCAAACACAAAGACAAACACCACCGAAGATTTCTCTACTGTACGCTGTTTCAACTGTTCGCGATTTGGACACTACCAAAGTGCCTGCCGAAAGCCACAACGTCCAACGGGTTCATGCTTTATTTGCCACCAACTCGGGCATATGCACCGCGTTTGCCCAAAGTATCCATAGATGAACTCACACCCTTTTAATCAAAGCAGGAGGTAAGTGTGGCCTTTTATAATAAAAATCGAAACAGATGGCCAGCTTTTACAAATATTGTTTCCCTTTTTGATTCCGGTCAGCTGCTAACAAGTTTCTAAAGAGTTCACCTTGCGCAAAATCTACACAATTTTTTGGTGTCGGTAAAAGTCGTATTTATTCTTTTGGCACAGCAGTGTGTGAAATTTATTTTCGCAAAACAATTGGAAACATTAATATAATTATAGTTCCGGATGAAACATGAACTATTCCTGTTATTCTTGGTGAAGATTTCTTAAAGAAATTTAATATTCACTTAATGAAATTAAATGAAATTTCAAATGAATTTAAAAACAAAGCAAAACCAAATATATTTTCTAAAGTTACAGAATTAAATAAAGGAAAATCTGAAGTATAAATATTTGACTGGATTGTTAATAATTTTGTTGATGGTGACTGCAGTGAAAAATTGGTTGATGGGTTCAAATTAAGGGAAATACGTGACAGATGTGATCATGAGCATGGTAGGGAAGAAAATTTTAAAGAAGTAAATGATTATCCCCGTGGCGTAACTGATTTGTTTGACTTGGCAGTAGAGGAGATAAGGGCAATTGATAAAAGTGTTGTTCAGTCGGGAGTAGATATAGGTCCTGTTTTAAGAAAACAAGAAAGAGACATAGTAATGGAAATATTGAGTGGTGAATATCTATCACCTACAAAAACTGAGAAGAATCCTTATGAATATAAAATGACGATCCGAACAACAGATGATACTGTTTTTAGCACGCTTTTATTAGCTTGGCCTGTATGTAGCGGAATCTTTGAGCTTAATTTTCACCGGTTTCTAGAAGTCTGATTAATTTGAAACTTTGCATACGTATCAAGGACCGATGACAATGCGTTAATGTGGTGGTGTGGTGACATAAGGTCAACGGCCATAAGGTTAATTTGCCTTATTACCACTTTGAATGGCCATAAGTTTGATTGAAACTTTGCACACGTATCAAGGCTCGATGACAATGCATTAATGTGATGGTGCGGTGACATAAGGTCAACAGCCATAAGGTCAATTGGCCTTATTACCACTTTGAATGGCCATAAGTTTGATTGAAACTTTGCACACGTATCAAGACTCGATGGCAATGCATTAATGTGATGATGTGGAGACATAAGGTCAACAGCCATAAGGTCAATTGACGTTATTAACGCTTTGAATGGCCATATGTTTCATTGAAACTGTGCACACGTATCAAGGCTCGATGACAATGCATTAATGTGATGGTGCGGTGACATAAGGTCAACGGCCATAAGGTCAATTGGCCTTATTACCACTTTGAATGGCCATAAGTTTGATTGAAACTTTGCTCACGTATCAAGGCTCGAAGGCAATGCATTAATGTGATGGTATGGTGACATAAGGTCAACGGCCATAAGGCCAATTGGCCTTATTACCACTTTGAACGGCCATAAGTTTGATTGAAACTTTGCAGTATCAAGGCTCGATGACAATACAATAATGTGATGGTGGGGTGACATAATGTTAACGGGCATAAGGTCAGTTGAACTTATGACCACCCCAAATGACCACAGATATGAAACCCGAGAGCACCGGTACTGCAGAGCTCCGAACTCCGTTGCACCTTTTGAAGCATTTTAAGATAGGTACTTTTAGCTAGTGCAAGCCAACAGACCAAGGCACCATAAAGAAGAATCGGGCGCACAATGGCTGTGTAAATCCAGTAGGTCACCTTAGGGGAGAATCCCCAGGAGGTGCCATTTGCCCTCTTGCAGGTGAACAACTCTGCTGTTGCCTTCTTGGATCGCTCCACTATATGGTCACTCCATAATAGCTTCCTATCCAGAATGACTCCCAAATACTTGACTTGGTCGCTAAAAGCGAAGAACGTACCCCCAATTCTTGGCGGTGTAAGATTTGGTACTATGTACCTCCTCGTGAAGGGGACAAGCTTGGTTTTATCCGGGTTGACTTCCAAACCTGTGGCAGGTTGTACTCCTGGAGCAGCTCCAGGATGTCAGTTGGGTCCGTTAGCGTCACTGGAACCCAGGCTCTAGCCCTTGGTGGTGAGGGAATATCACGCGCCTCCACTACCTTGAGGCGCGCCCGGATATACCACTCCTATCAGCGTGACGGCGGCCCTATAGAGGTTTACCGACCTGGGGTCGGTGTAAGATGGCGGTAGACCAGGGTTGTCTTTCTTAACCTTAACGGCCACCGTAGCGAGCGCGGCCTCGATCCACTTCCACTGTTGTTTCGGGATCCTGCCATCTTCGCTGCTCTCGTCTATAATGCCAATGATCTGCCGACCTTTGGCAATTTCGGCGAAAGACCGCGTCCAGCCACCCTGCGTCTTGGCCCTTTCCGGTGCCGTGGGGTTGGATTCATCCATGGACCGCTGGCGTTTCGAGGTTTCATCAGTCTCGACTAAAACTTTTAAAATTACTTGAACTAAAAAATTAAAAATAAATAATAGTTTAAAAAAACTAAAAAAAAACACGCTTTTATAGCTAACCGAACTAAAAACAAGTAAGGAAGGTTAAGTTCGGGTGTAACCCAACATTACATACTCAGTTGAGAGCTATGGTGACAACATAAGGGAAAATAACCATGTAGAAAAATGAACCTAGGGAAACCCTGGAATGTGTTTGAATGACATGTGTATCAAATGAAAGGCATTAAAGAGTATTTTATGAGGGAGTGTGCCATAGTTCTATAGGTGGACGCCATTTAGGGGTATCGCCATAAAGGTGGATCAGGGTTGACTCTAGAATTTGTTTGTACGATATGGGTATCAAAAAAAAAGGTGCTAATGAGTATTTTAAAAGGGAGTGGGCCTTAGTTCTATAGGTGGACGCCGTTTCGAAATATCGCCATAAAGGTGGACCAGGGGTGACTCTAGAATGTGTTTGTACAATATGGGTACCAAAAGAAAGGTGTTAATGAGTATTTTAAAAGGGGTAATCCTTAGTTCCGACGAAGTACCTGCTGTCATCGAGCAAAGAGTCAGCGCATATGCGCCTTGGCAACCACGCTACTGTTGGCAGCCATAATTTCGAAATAGTAAAAGACTTCGTTTATTTGGGAACCAGCATCAACACTAGCAACAACATCAGCACTGAAATCCAGCGAAGAATCAATCTTGCCAATAAATGCTACTTTGGACTAGGTAGGCAATTGAAAAGTAAAGTCCTCTCTCGGCGAACGAAAATCATACTCTACAAGTCACTTATCGTACCCGTCCTGCTATATGGGGCAGAAGCATGGACCATAACAACAGCAGATGAAGCGGCTTTGGGAGTGTTCGAGAGAAAAGTTCTTCGAAAGATTTATGGACCTCTACGCGTTGGCGATGGCGAGTACCGAAGAAGATTTAATGATGAGCTGTACGAGCTATACGCAGACATCAACATAGTCCAGCGAATTAAAACGCAGCGGCTGCGCTGGCTAGGCCATGTTATGCGAATGAAAGATGATGCTCCGGCCAAGAAAGTGTTTCTATCGGAACCCGCCTATGGAAGCAGAGGTAGAGGGCGGCCCCCACTCCGTTGGAAGGACCAGGTGGAAAACGATTTAAACTCCCTTGGTGTGACCAATTGGCGCCGGTTGGCGGAGCGAAGGAGCGACTGGCGCGCCTTGTTGGACGGCCATAACCGATTAGACGGTTAAGCGCCAATTAAGTAAGTAAGTAATCCTTAGTTCCATAGGTGGTCGCCGTTTCGAGATATCGCCATAAAGGTGGAGCAGGGGTGACCCTAGAATTTGTTTGTACAATATGGTTATCAAAAGAAAGGTGTTAATGAGTATTTTAAAAGGGAGTAATCCTTAGTTCCATAGCTGGGCGCCGTTTCGAGATACCGCCATAAATGTGGACCAGGGGTGACTCTAGAATTCGTTTGTGCAATATGGGTATCAAACGAAAGGTGTTAATGAGTATTTTAAAAGGGAGGGGACCTTAGTTCTATAGGTGTTCGCCTTTTCGAGATATCGCCATAAAGGTGGATCAGGGGTGACTCTAGACTTTGTTTGTACGATGTGGGTATCAAATGAAAGGTGTTAATGAGTATTTTTAAAAGGGAGTGGGCCTTCGTTCTATAGGTGTTCGCCTTTTCGGGTTATCGCCATAAAGGTGGACCAGGGGTGACTCTAGAATGTGTTTGTACGATATGGGTATCAAATTAAAGGTATTAATGAGAGTTTTAAAATGGAGTGGTGGTAGTTGTATATGTGAAGGCGTTTTCCAGATATCGACCAAAATGTGGACCAGGGTGACCCAGAATATCATCTGTTGGATACCGCTAATTTATTTATATATGTAATACCTGCCACGATTTTAAGGGTTTTTTATTTCGCCCTGCAAAACTTTTTCATTTTCTTCTACTTAATATGGTAGGTGTCACAACCATTTTACCAAGTTTTTTTCTAAAGTTATATTTTGCGTCAATAGACCAATACAATTACCATGTTTCATCCCTTTTTTCGTATTTGGTATAGAATTATGGCATTTTTTTTAATTTTTCGTAATTTTCGATATCGAAAAAGTGGGCGTGGTCATTGTCGGATTTCGTTCATTTTTCATACCAAGATAAAGTGAGTTCAAGTAAGTACGTGAACTAAGTTCATTAAAGATATGTCGATTTTTGCTCAAGTTATCGTGTTAACGGCCATGCGGAAGGACAGACGAACGACTGTGTATAAAAAATGGGCGTGGCATCAACCGATTTCGCCCGTTTTCACAGAAAACAGCTAGCATCATAAAATCTATGCCCCTACCAAATTTCAAATGGATTGGATAATTTTTGTTCGACTTATGGCGTTAAAAGTATCCTAGACAAATTAAATGAAAAAGGGCGGAGCCACGCCCATTTTGAAATTTTCTTTTAGTTTTGTATTTTGTTGCGCCATATCATTACTGGAGTTGAATGTTGACATAATTTACTTATATACTGTGAAGATATTAAATTTTTTGTTAAAATTGTACTTTAAAAAAATTTTTTTTAAAAGTGGGCGTGGTCCTTCTCCGATTTTGCTAATTTTTATTAGGCGCACATATAGTAATAGGAGTAACGTCCCTGCCAAATTTTGTCATGATATCTTCAACGACTGACAAATTACAGCATGCAAAACTTCTAAATTACCTTCTTTTAAAAGTGGGCGGTGCCACGCCCATTGTCCAAAATTTTACTAGTTTTCTATGTCATAAATTCAACTCATCTACCAAGTTTCGTCGCTTTATCTGTCTTTGGTAATGAATTATCGCACTTTTTCGGTTTTTCGAAATTTTCGATATCGAAAAATTAGCGATCTGAGATGAGTGCTCAGGAACCTACATACCAAATTTCATCAAGATACCTCAAAATTTACTCAAGTTATCGTGTTAACGGACGGACGGACGGGACATGGCTCAATCAAATTTTTTTTCGATCCTGATTATTTTGATATATGGAAGTCTATATCTATCTCGATTCCTTTATATATGTACAACCAACCGTTATCGAATCAAACTTAATATACTCTGTGAGCTCTGCTCAAAAAAAAAGTGGCGAAACGCGTATGTGCATCGACTGCAGAGCTTTGAATAAGAAAACAGTTCGCGATAATTTCCCATTGCCCTTAATAGAAGACTGTATCGACTATATGTCAGGGAAGAAGTGAAAGATGGATTCAATCAGTTAGCAATGGATGATGCATCTATTCCATCGACATCTTTTGTCACACCGCACGGGCAATTCGAATACCTTAGAATGCCATTTGGGTTAAGGAATGCACCGGCCAATTTTCAGAGATACGTTTACAATATTTTTCGAGACCTAATTGACACTAGAGAACTTATCGTATTCATCGATGACATATTAATAGCGTCCAGCGACCTCGAGCGTCACGTTGAGACTTTACGTAAAGTGCTTAGGCGAGCCTATGAAAAAAAAACCTAGAATTTAAACTAAAGAAGTGCAGGTTTTGTTACAATGCGATCGAGTACCTAGGTTATTTAGTAGCTCCTTCAGGAATACAACCATCTAAGTACCATATTAAGGCAATTGCAAATTATCCTATTCCAAGGAACCACAAAGAGCTTCGTTCCTGTATCGGCTTGTTCTCTTACTTCCGAAAATATGTCCCTTCTTTTTCGAGAATCGCTAAGCCACTTCTGGATTTGTTACGCAAAGATGCTACATTTATATTTTCAAAGGATTGTTTGAAATCATTTGAGGACTTAAGAAATATTTTAGTGAGAGCACCGCTGTTAGCAATTTATGATCGCAAGCGTGAGACACAGCTACATTGCGATGCGAGCAGTCAGGGATTTGGGTCTGTGCTGCTACAAAAGCAAAACGATGGAAAATTTCAACCAATTGCATACTTTTCTAAAACCACGAATCCGGCCGAGTCTAGGTATCACAGTTTCGAGCTGGAAACCCTATCAATCATATAAGCTCTTCGCAGATTTAGAATATACTTAGAAGGCGTGCCATTTAAAATTACCACAGATTGCAACTCATTGACGATGACGCTAAATAAAAAACAAATCAACCCCAGAAAAGCGCGATGGGCACTAGAGTTAGAAAATTTCGATTACTCCATCCAGCACAGGGCTGGAGCTAATCTCGGTCATGTAGACGCCTTAAGTCGAAACCCATTATTAGGAAAAGAACCTGCTTCTGTAAATTTAATTGCAAAATATGATACAATTGGCATTGTTAGTAGTCAGTGTAATGAAATCACAGATTCTCAGCTATCACTCAGTAAAGAAAGCGAGATGAGTATAGAGAATAAAAGTGAGCTAGTAGCAACGGTAGACCTGGATGACTTGGACGTTCAGATCCAAATAGCACAGAACCGAGAATTTAAGCTAAGGGAGCTTCATAGGGTATGAACTTGTGACGGATTGGTGTGCAGGAGAATTGCGAAAAGATATGCTTTGTATTCCTTCGGAGATGGAAGAAAACGTGATTCGTATAGCCCATGAGAAATAGGTCATTTGGCAACAGATAAATTCTACAAAGATTCATTCAGAATTGCCTTAAGTGTATCGTATTCTCTGCAGCAGCGCATTCTAACGAGCATAATATGTTTAGCATTCCTAAGAAACCAATACCATTTGATACTCTACATCTATATCACTTTGGCCCACTGCCGGCAATTAAATCAAAGCGTAAGCACATATTAGCAGTGGTAGATACATTCACGAAGTTTGTTAAATTATACCAGGTTAATTCCACGAGTACAAAAGAAGTATGTTGCTCAATCGATAATATTTTAACTACTATAGTCGCCCCCGGCGTATGATAACTGACCGAGGAACTTGTTCCACCTCACCGGAGTTTAGTGACTATTTATTGAAAAGAAATATAAGCCATGTGAAGGTTGCGGTAGCCTCGCCAGGTCGAGAGAGTGAATCGCGTTCTGAAAACAATGTTGAGCAAACTTACTGAACCTATAGAACACTTTGATTGGACTGCTAGATTATCGCATGTAGAATATTCTTTAAACAACAGTATCCACAGTACCACGAAATACACACCAAGTGATTTACTGTTTGGGGTGAACCAAAGCGGTTGTATAGTAGATGCATTTACGGAATGTATTGAATACAAACTTTTGGATGAGAGTACTAGGAACCTTGAGGAGAACCGGCAAAATGCACTTATGAATATAGAAAGATCACAGGAGTATAATCACCAATACTTTTTGAAACATAGCGTTCCTGCTAAATCCTATTCGGTAGGGGACTTTGCAGTAGTAAGGCATGTTGATACCACAGTGGGAACGAATAAGAAACTCGTTCAGAAATATAGGGGCCCATACGTTATACACAAAGTGCTGCCGAATGATCGTTACGTCACAAGGGATATAGATAACTGCCAACTGACACATCTGCCGTATGACGGTATTGTTGAAGCAATAAAAATTCGTAAATGGCGCTCACCAACGAATGAAGAAAATGACTTACTTCAGCCACCAATGGCAACAGGCCACACAATCTTAACATAAAATGTACACTAATTATAAACTGATTGAGGTCACTCATTTAGTCCGATTGGCCAAGTTGTAATGCTGGCAACTCTTTTGTCATTTTAAACTTATATTAACTACCCTGTACACAATGTAATTTTCTGTTTACAATACACGGAGTTGCCCTGTACGGAGAAGACGGCCATTTTTTGCCTTCTTCCTGTGACTGCGAACTGGCAAGGTTGTGCGATATTAAGAAAAAATAAATAAAATCTAAAGAAATAAAGACAATCGGTATTTTAAAATAAAAGAGGATTACAACTAATTAGTTTTATCTGTTTCCAAACTGCTAATTTGTCTATTTTATACCGCCACAAAAACCAGAGATGGGAGCAGTGCACCAAGTTTTGAGCAGCAACATTGCTCGAAGTTAAGTGGGCTGGCATAATCGAGGTCCTGTGTTAAGTGTTAATGAGACGTTGATTGGTTGTGGACTTAGACGTCTGTTCATTCTTCCCATATTCCTAAAATTTAGTGATTTCTATAGCAATTTCACACAGAGGGCTAATGAAATAAGAAGCCAAGTTTTCTACATTAAAGCCCTTAATAGACCCAATGTTCCATATAAAATACAAATTCCTAATTATATCATTATTGCTTTATTGAGTGCCTAATGGATTCAAAAATCTAGACGGTTTTGTGGGCGTTATTTATACATTAGTGTTCAAGTCCGAGAGGCGCGCAAATTGTATAGCAGAAGCCAGAAAATGGGCGTGATAGCCGAGTTTGTTTCAGCAGAGATGGCTAGTGATGTCCTCAAAAATGCTAAGAAATTATCTGGGACGTCAATCTTTATAGAAAAAGACCTAACTGCAGAGAAGGAGCAGCATAAAAAAGCACTGCTCCATTTGAAAAAGGATCTTCTGAGGCTGGACCGCTCGCACAACATTAGAATAAGAAACGATGCAATGTGCATCAATCAAAAATGGATGGCGCTTAACACAGACCGAGTTTTAAATCAGCTGAGGTTTTGCTTCGAAGCCTCTATGGCGCAAACCTTAGCAAAGTAGATATTACGTATAATAGCTTCTTGGGTAAGGTTACCACAAAAAACTAAGATATTTATGTGGTAGCTATTTAAGTTTAAATCAGCCCTTGTCGACATGTGTTTTAAATGATGACACTGTATCGAGCTCTAGAGAAGTCCAAAAA
The DNA here is from genome assembly GCA_029619165.1 of Eurosta solidaginis. Taxonomy (NCBI): domain Eukaryota; kingdom Metazoa; phylum Arthropoda; class Insecta; order Diptera; family Tephritidae; genus Eurosta; species Eurosta solidaginis. Next base: position 26,809 of record JARSSU010048902.1, read on the forward strand.
AATCTCACCGTTCTATCGTACAATATAGCTAATTTGAATAGCAAATTTAAATTTGGTGATGCATTTACTTACATCCAAAGTTTTGATAAATTCTTTTTATTTGAAACGCATGTTTTGGCTGATGTTGGATCGAAGTTCTTTCACCTTTTTAAAGAGTACCATTTGCACTGGATTGATGCAACGAAAGCACATAAGGCTGGTCGTGCTAGCGTTGGTTGCTTGTTTGGCTTTAAAAAATGCATCGAATCGCGATATAGTCTAAAATTTATTACAAAACATGGTTGCACATATTTGTCTGTATGTTTAAGTGACGTCGTTTTCTGTTTTTTACCACAATATTTGAACTGTACGCGCTGGAATGCTGATTTTGAAGCTCTTCAGCATTTTCTTGACAATTTTAGACCGAGCTCATTTTGCATTGTTGGAGATCTCAATGCCCGTATGGGGTTGTTGTTGTTGTTGCCCGTATGGGGTCATCTCAAGTAGTGCAAAAAGATACGATATCTACTTTTGCGAGTGTGCGTGACACGCGCACATCAAAAGATTCGGTAGTAGATAATAAAGGCAGACGAATACTTAGTTTGGCTGAAGACTTGGGTGGGGTTATTTTAAACGGATGGGTTGATGGTGATCTGAGCGGTGATTTACTTTTTGCGGCGGAGTTTGCCGCACAGTGATCGATTATGCTATCTGTTCTTTTGATTTGCTTGGTCTAATTGATGGATTTTATGTAAAATCAAAATGCTTCTCCGACCATATGCCGGTTGTTATTAATTTCAACGGCCGTCCATGTAGTGCCGACTCCGAGCAACATGTACTCTCTCCCATACTCTCATGGAAAACACATAACGCGAATAAATTTATGGAGCTCATTACTAGGTCCTCCAATAGCGAATATATATACTCTGAGGTCCCTATTGATGAAAAAGTGTCTGTAATTACTGAAAAAATTAAAACGGCGGTACACAACTGCAAAGGAAAGTGTCAATTCTCGCCGAAAAATGCGTGGTTTGATAGCCAGAGCGCAAACTTGCGCAAGAAGTTAATGAACGCTTTAAATATGCTGATAAAGAGGAATACAGATTGCGATAGCATTAAGTACCTCACTCTTCGTAAAAAATATGTTAAGCTCTGTAATAGGAAGAAATTAGAGTGGCGTGTAAGGAAATTGAACAGCTAATAGCGTTAGGAATTCAAGTGACTGGTGGCGGCTAGCAAACTCACTTAAAAACGTCCGCTGTAACCTTAAGATCCGTGACTTCTATCTTCATTTCAAAGAACTATACCGTAATAATATTGATTCGTGCGTGCACTGGGCAATGCCTCAGCTTTCTGACCCCTTTCTTGATGCTCCTTTTGATTGCAGGGAACTCCAATTGGTTATTGATGGTACCAAATGCAAAAAAGCCCCTGGGCAGGATGGCGTGTGTTATGAATTTTACAAGTTTGCTCCCCAATGTTTCCTCAATGAACTGCTGGCGCTTCTAAACTTAATTTATTTGAGAAAGCAGATTCCTTCCTCTTTCAGTTCCTCCATCTTGATTGCCTTCTTTAAGAAAGGTGACGACCCTAACGCTACTACAAATTACCAATGCCCAACTCAATTTTTCACGTAATGAAAGAACTTTTGCCTTTTTTGTAGATTTCTCGTGTGCTTTTGATACGATTTCCCGCAACATGCTCTTTTATAAACTAGCCTCATATGGTTTTTCAACTCATATGATTGAAATTTTAAAATTAGTCTACGTTAATACGTCTTGCAAAGTTCTGTTTGATGGCAATCTGTCGGAGCCTTTCCCTGTTAATCACGGTGTCCGCCAAGGCTGCCTCTTAAGCCCGGTTCTATTCTCTTTGTACTTAAATGATCTAAATTACTATTTGTGCGGGGGTGTCAGGGTTAAGAACATTAATTTGAAGGTGCTTATGTACGCAGATGATCTGGTCTTGCTTGCGGAATCACCGGAACAGCTACAGGAAATGATAAACTCCCTTTACAACTATTGTAGCCAATGGGCACTAACTGTCAACTTGAACAAGTCAAAAATCATGGTATTTAGGAAAGGTGGTAGTGCCCCCGGCTCATGGAAATGGATCTACTTAGGTGCACTTCTCACTTGTCAACTATTTTTAATAAACATTTGGTCTCAAAGCTAGTGGATGCTTAAAACGCTATTAACGCAACGTGGCTGAGCTATATTAATAACCCTCGGATCTGTTTGTCGCAGAAAATAAAAATCTTCGAGGCTGCTTCCAGGTCCATTATATTTTGCGGCGCGCAGGTATGGGGGGTTAACGAATTCTACCAAGTTGAGAAACTTCTTAGATTTTTCGTAAAGAAACTGATCTTCCTTCCCTCTAATACGTCAAACTACATGTTGCATCTGGAAACAGGCTTGAAGACCCTATATTTTCATACGCTTCGCCTGCACATGCTCTTTATCGCCCGCTGCTTTAGCCTATCAAATGACAGACTCCCGCGTATTCTAACGGAGGAGACTTCCGACCTGGGGATTTCTTGGATAAAAACTTGGAAAGAACTTGCTAACACCGTCAATCTTCCTTTCATTACGCAATTGCTATCAGCTAATATACATATCCTTCACTTTCTCGTTCTTAGAACGCTTAGCTGAGTATAATACAAATAGGTTCCTCGAAATGGCTCGCAAGTCTACTACACACGACCCTAACCCGGCCCTTGTGCCGTTGGAGAGTATGTATTTCACTGATGATTACAGTGCATATGCAGCCAGTCTGATTCTCCGGGCACGTGGAGGTTTGTTGGATCTAAACGCAAGAATCTATAAAAACATATTTATTTATTTATTTAATTATTTAAAGTCAAGAGTGGTCGACTAACAAAATACAAAGGAAAGTTACGTAAAAAAGATAGCGTAAAAATATATACAAGTATAGAAATAAAAATGGAATTAATTAAAAATTTACAATTTTGTTTAACGTTGAACAAGAACTAAAATTAAACTATCATTACAAATTAAACAAGTAAACTTTAAGATATCAGTTGAGACTGAAAAGTATAGCATTGCGTAAGGCAACAAACGAACATTCGATACTAATGCAATTATAGAAGTCGTTATAGTACGAGCTCCAAACACGTATAGGATAATTTTTGCCAAAATGTATACGACACAGGGGTAAATGGAAGGGCACGTAGTGTCTGTACACCCTCCTTGCACAGTATGTAACTCGCAGGAGCCAGAAGACGTTTTTCACTTTATTGGCACATGTCCGATATATAACAACATTCGTTCCCTTTACTTTGGTGAAAGAACTTTAGATATGGCCAAGGTGGTTGCCAGTTTAAATGGATTTAACATCGAGGCTCTGGCCAAGTTTCTCGCAGAAAGCTTTAAAATTAGAGACTTATTATTAAATGAATTTTTGTAACTCGATAGTATTTTATTTAACACGTGGTGCGGCACACAACATTCTCTGTTATTGTCGCTAGTATCTACTTTAATTTATTTATTTAAGTGGTTTGATGTACGCGAAAGCATAAATCATACTCTGTATCTGATTTTTTGGAAAAATTAAATATATAATACTACTACTACTATACATTAGTGAATTGTGTGAATAAAAATAAGTAGAAACTTCTAGATTCAGGAAATGGTAGCAAAGCAAATATTTTGATGTTTTGAAAAGAACATTTCCTAATGATTTGTTTATATATTTGCACAGTTTAATGGTGCTATTGAATTGGGAAATACAATGTGATATAATGTTTGTATTTTTCATGAACAAACACAGAAAAGTATAAAAAAGGTACACTAATTAGTACTATCTGTTTGTATTTTTAATGAATAAACACTAATTATTTTTATCTGTTTACAAAACTGCTAATTTGTCAATTTTATACCGCCACAAAACCAGAGTTGGGAGCACTGCACCAAGTTTTGAGCAGCAAAATTGCTCGAAGTTAAGTGGGCTGGCATAATCGAGGTCCTGTGTTAGGTTTTAATGAGGCGTTGATTGGTTGTGGACTTAGACGTTTGTTCATTCTTCCCATATTCCTAAAATTTAGTGATTTCTATAGCAATTTAACACAGAGGGCTAATGAAATAATTAGCCAAGTTTTCTACATTAAAGCCCTTAATAGACCCAATGTTCCATATAAAATACAAATTCCTAATTATATCATTATTGCTTTATTGAGTGCCTAATGGATTCAAAAATCTAGACGGTTTTGTGGGTTTAGTGTTCAAGTCCGAGAGGCATGCAAATTGTATAGCAGAAGCCAGAAAATGGGCGTGATAGCAGAGTTTGTTTCAGCAGAGATGGCTAGTGATGTCCTCAAAAATGCTAAGAAATTATCTGGGACGCCAATCTTTATAGAAAAAGACCTAACTGCAGAGAAGGAGCGTCATAAAAAAGTACTGCTCTATTTGAAAAAGGATCGTCTGAGGCTGGACCGCTCGCACAACATTAGAATAAGAAACGATGCAATGTGCATCAATCAAAAATGGATGGCGTTTAACACAGACCGAGTTTTAAATCAGCTGATGTTTTGCTTCGAAGCCTCTATGGCGCAAACCTTAGCAAAGTAGATATTACGTATAAATAGCATCTTCAGTAAGATTACCACAAAAAACTAAGATATTTATGTAGTAGCTATTTAAGTTTAAATGCAGCCCTTGCCGACATGTGTTTTAAATGATGACACTGTATCGAGCTCTAGAGAAGCTCAAAAAAATCTCACCGTTCTATCGTACAATATAGCTAATTTGAATAGCAAATTTAAATTTGGTGATGCATTTACTTACATCCAAAGTTTTGATATATTCTTTTTATTTGAAACGCATGTTTTGGCTGAGGATAGATCGAAGTTCTTTCACCTTTTTAAAGAGTACCATTTGCACTGGATTGATGCAACGAAAGCACATAAGGCTGGTCGTGCTAGCGGTGGTTGCTTGTTTGGCTTTAAAAAATGCATCGAATCGCGATATAGTCTAAAATTTATTACAAAACATGGTTGCACATATTTGTCTGTATGTTTAAGTGACGTCGTCTTCTGTTTTTTTACCGCAATATTTGAACTGTACGCGCTGGAATGCTGATTTTGAAGCTCTCCAGCATTTCCTTGACAATTTAGACCGAGCTCATTTTGCATTGTTGGCGATCTCAATGCCCGTATGGGGTCATCTCAAGTAGTGCAAAAAGATACGATATCTACTTTTGCGAGTGTGCGTGACACACGCACATCAAAGATTCGGTAGTAGATAATAAAGGCAGACGAATACTTAGTTTGGCTGAATACTTGGGTGGGGTTATTTTAAACGGAAGGGTTGATGGTGATCTGAGTGGTGAATTTACTTTTTGCGGTGGAGTTGGCCGCACAGTGATCGATTATGCTATCTGTTCTTTTGATTTGCTTGGTCTAATTGATGGATTTTATGTAAAATCAAAATGCTTCTCCGACCATATGCCGGTTGTTATTAATTTCAACGGCCGTCCATGTAGTGCCGACTCCGAGCAACATGTACTCTCTCCCAGACTCTCATGGAAACCACATAACGCGAATAAATTTATGGAGCTCATTACTAGGTCCTCCAATAGCGAATATATATACTCTGAGGTCCCTATTGATGAAAAAGTGTCTATAATTACTGATAAAATTAAAACGGCGGCACACCACTGCAAAGGAAAGTGTCATTTCTCGCGAAAAATGCGTGGTTTGATAGCCAGTGCGCAAACTTGCGCAGGAAGTTAATGAACGCTTTAAATATGCTGAGAAGGAGGAATACAGATTGCGATAGGATTAAGTACCTCACTCTTCGTAAAAAATATGTTAAGCTCTGTAATAGGAAGAAATTAGAGTGGCGATGTAAGGAAATTGAACAGCTAATAGCGTTAGGAACTCAAGTGACTGGTGGCGGCTAGCAAACTCACTTAAAAAGGTCCGTTGTAAAGTAAGTTGTAACCTTAAGATCCGTGACTTCTATCTTTATTTCAAAGAACTCCTATACCGTAATAATATTGATTCGTGCGTGCACTGGGCAATGCCCCAGCTTTCTGACCCCTTTCTTGATGCTCCTTTTGATTGCAGGGAACTCCAATTGGTTATTGATGGTACCAAATGCAAAAAAGTCCCTGGGCAGGATGGCGTATGTTATGAATTTTACAAGTTTGCTCCCCAATGTTTCCTCAATGAACTGCTGGCGCTTCTAAACTTTATTTATTTGAGAAAGCAGATTCCCTTCCTCTTTCAGTTCCTCCATCTTGATTGCCTCTTTAAGAAAGGTGACCCTAACGCTACTACAAATTACAGAGGTCTGTCTTTGCTAGACACTATTTATAATATCTTTTCTGGGCTTTTACTTGGTCGCATAAATGCTTGGATCGATTGTAACAATATTTTAAGTGAGTCTCAGTCCGGTTTTCGCAGAGGCTATTCGACGATAGACAATATTTTTGTGCTTTCGAGCATTGCCCAACTCAATTTTTCACGTAATAAAAGAACTTTTGCCTTTTTGTAGATTTCTCGTGTGCTTTTGATACGATTCCCCGCAACATGCTCTTTTATAAACTAGCCTCATATGGTCTTTCAACTCATATGATTGAAATTTTAAGATTAGTCTACGCTAATACGTCTTGCAAAGTTCTGCTTGATGGCAATCTGTCGGAACCTTTCCCTGTTAATCACGGTGTCCGCCAAGGCTGCCTCTTAAGCCCGGTTCTATTCTCTTTGTACTTAAATGATCTAAATGACTATTTGTGCGGGGGTGTCAGGGCTAAGAACATTAATGTGAAGGTGCTTATGTACGCAGATGATCTGGTCTTGCTTTCGGAATCACCGGAACAGCTACAGTAAATGATAAACTCCTTTTACAACTATTGTAGTCAATGGGCACTAACTGTCAACTTGAACAAGTCAAAAATCATGGTATTTAGGAATGGTGGTAGAGCCCCCGGCTCATGGAAACGGATCTACGGTAGCGAAGTTATTGAAGTAGTTAACGAATACAAATACTTATGTGCACTTCTCACTTGTCAACTATCTTTTAACAAACATTTGAACTCAAAGCTAGTGGATGCTAAAAACGCTATTAACGCAACGTGGATGAGCTATATTAATAACCATCGAATCTGTTTGTCGCAGAAAATAAAAATCTTCGAGGCTGCTTCCAGGTCCATTATGTTTTACGGCGCGCAGGTATGGGGGGTTAACGAATTCGACCAAGTTGAGAAACTTCTTAGATTTTTCGTAAAGAAACTGATCTTCCTTGCCATAAAGCAGTTATCCACAGCCTACATTCTCGTTTGCGTGATAACGATCGCCTAGTGGTTCTTGGGGACTTTAATTTACCATACGTTAGTGGGATTGGCAACGACGATTCAAACTTTTTGACTCCTGTTACTCAGCATGATTTCATTGGTTCGCTTATGGAATTGCCGCTAGTTCAGATTAATAACGTGGTGAACTCTAAAAATAAGTTGTTAGATTTAGTTTTTGGTGATAGTTCAATAGGTACTGGTCTCAGTCGAATCCCTGCCTTATCCCTGCCTGAAGATCCCTTGCACCCTACACTTGAGGTTACACTGGACAATCTACTGCCTACGATTAATTTCATGGAAGTGTTATGTCGTTCTCGTTCGAGATGTTTTAAAAAGGCTAACTTTGATTTGCTTAATCAACTGTTAGCTTCCCACGATTGGTCTGACCTTTATGCTTGTACTGATGTTGAGACTGCCACGTCTATTTTTTATAGTTACCTTAGTGACTTTATTAATCGTTGCGTTCCGGTTCATTTTGTTAAGGCTAAGAGTAGTAAACCACCTTGGTTCTCGAGGCAACTTGCTAACCTGAACAATATTAAATCGAGGCTCTATAAGCGTTTTAAAAGATCTGGTTCTTCTGAAGATTTTTCTAAATATTTAGTTGCCCGTTCCAATTTCCAACGCCTGAATCAAAACTGCTACAAGTCGTATTTAACAAGATGCAAAATTGAGTTTTTTAAAAATCCTAAAAAATTTTACGGGTTTGTTAATTCAAAGCGCAGATCTTCGGGATTTCCATCATCTTTGTCTTTGGGTGGCGAGAATGCTAGCCTTGACCATGATATTGCCGACTTATTCGCAGACTTTTTCAAATCGACCTATTCGTCAACCTGTACCCAAACCGGTAGTTATCCGTTCGAGATAGTTAGTTCTAACTGTATTCTCAATCCAGTCATTGATAGTGCCACTGTACTTCAGAGTGTTTTAGCTCTGAAACCGATTTTTTCTCCAGGGCCCGATGGTATTCCTGGCTGTATGCTTAAGTTCTGTGCTGTGAACTTAACAGAACCGATCGTAAAATTGTTCAATTTATCTTTGCAATCAGCGTCATTTCCATCAATTTGGAAACAGTCGTTTATCATACCTCTGCACAAGAAGGGTAGTAGATCTAACATTGAGAATTATAGGGGAATTGCTAAGCTTTCAGCTATTCCTAAAACCTTTGAACAAATAATTACCTGTCAGCTTCAACATTCGTGTACTTCCATATTATCACCCTTTCAGCATGGGTTTGTGAGATGTAGGTCAACCACCACAAACCTACTTGAGTTTACCTCTTTAGTTCGGGATGGTTTTTTGGCTTGCAAGCAAACTGATGTGATTTATACGGATTTTAGTAAAGCTTTTGATTCAGTGAATCACGAACTTCTGATTCTGAAGCTTGATTTACTGGGCTTTCCGAAGAGTCTGACTTCATGGCTCTCAAGCTATCTTTCTAATAGAACCCAAAAGGTGCTTTATAAAAATATTATTTCAAAATCAATTCATGTTACCTCTGGTGTACCTCAGGGCAGTCATTTAGGCCCATTGCTTTTTACTCTTTTTATAAATGATCTGCCACAGATTTTGAATCATTCACGAGCTCTAATGTATGCCGATGATGTAAAAATTTGCTATACATGCTTGCCTTCGGAGTTAACTCGCTCAAATCTACTTCAGGTTGATTTGGACTCATTTCAACGCTGGTGTACAATTAATGCATTAGTTCTAAACTGTTCCAAATGTAAGTTCATGACATTTCATCGCGTGAAGCCTGTCCTGTCGTCTTATGCACTTTATGGCACTCTTATGGAGCGTATATCTTCGATTAACGATTTAGGCGTTCTGTTTGACTCGAAACTGAGCTTCAACTCACATATTTCAGCTATTACTAATAAAGCAATGGGTACCCTGGGTTTTGTGAAACGCTGGGCTAAGGAGTTCAAGGATCCGTATCTGACCAAAGTCCTCTACACTTCGCTGGTCCGCCCAATACTTGAGTATTGCTCGTGTGTTTGGTGTCCATTATATATTACTCATATAAAGCGTATTGAGTCTGTGCAGAAACAATTTTTAATTTTTGCTCTACGGGCCCTTAACTGGGACTCAAATCTTCATCTTCCGTCTTATAGAAGTAGACTTCTTCTCATTAATTTGCCAACTCTGGAAAATCGTAGAATATTACTCGGGGTAATGTTCCTGCATAAGCTAATTCTAGGTGAGGTTGACTCCTCTGAGCTGCTAAGTCGATTGAGCTTTGCAGTTCCTGCTAGGACGTCCAGACACTACGTGCCCTTCCATTTACCCCTGTGTCGTAGAAATTTTGACAAAAATGATCCTATACGTGTTTGGTGCTCGTACTATAACGACTTGTATAATTGCATTAGTATCGAATGTTCGTTTGTTGCCTTACGCAATGGTATACTTTTCAGTCTCAACTGATATCTTAAAGTTTATTTGTTTAATTTGTAATGATAGTTTAATTTTAGTTCTTGTTCAATGTTAAAATAAATTGTAAATTTTTAATTTATTCCATTTTTAATTCTATACTTGTATATATTTTTACGCTATCTTTTTTTTATGTTACTTTCCTTTGTATTTTGTTAGTCGACCACTCTTGTTAGTTGACTTTAAATAATTAAATAAATAAAAAATAAATAAAATAATACGCCAAACTACATGTTGCATCTGGAAACAGGCTTGCAGCCCCTATATTTTCATACGCTTCGCCTGCACATGCTCTTTATCACCCGCTGCTTTAGCCTATCAAATGACAGACTCCCGCGTATTCTAGCGGAAGAGACTTCCGACCTGGGGATTTCTTGGATAAAAACTTGGAAAGAACTTGCTAACACCGTCAATCTACCTTTCATTACGCAATTGCTATCAGCTAATATACAGTCCTGCACTTCCTCGTTCTTAGAACGCTTAGCTGAGTATAATACAAATAGGTTCCTCGAAATGGCTCGGAAGTCTACTACACACGACCTTTACCCGGCCCTTGCGCAGTTGGAGAGTATGTATTTCACTGATGATTACAGTGCATATGCAGCCAGTCTGATTCTCCGGGCATGTGGAGGTTTGTTGAATCTAAACGCAAGAATCTATAAAAACATATCGTCTCCTCCTTGCACAGTATGTAACTCGCAGGAGCCGGAAGACGTTTTTCACTTTATTGGCACATGTCCGATATATAACAACATTCGTTCCCTTTACTTTGGTGAAAGAACTTTAGATATGGCCAAGGTGGTTGCCAGTTTAAATGGATTTAACATCGAGGCTCTGGCCAAGTTTCTCGCAGAAAGCTTTAAAATTAGAGACTTATTATTAAATGAATTTTTGTAACTCGATAGTATTTTATTTAACACGTGGTGCGGCACACAACATTCTCTGTTATTGTCGCTAGTATCTACTTTAATTTATTTATTTAAGTGGTTTGATGTACGCGAAAGCATAAATCATACTCTGTATCTGATATTTTGGAAAAATTAAATATATAATACTACTACTACTATACATTAGTGAATTGTGTGAATAAAAAATAAGTAGAAACTTCTAGATTCAGGAAATGGTAGCAAAGCAAATATTTTGATGTTTTGAAAAGAACATTTCCTAATGATTTGTTTATATATTTGCACAGTTTAATGGTGCTATTGAATTGGGAAATACAATGTGATATAATGTTTGTATTTTTAATGAACAAACACAGAAAAGTATAAAAAAGGTACACTAATTAGTACTATCTGTTTGTATTTTTAATGAATAAACACTAATTATTTTTATCTGTTTAAAAACTGCTAATTTGTCAATTTTATACCGCCACAAAACCAGAGTTGGGAGCACTGCACCAAGTTTTGAGCAGCAAAATTGCTCGAAGTTAAGTGGGCTGGCATAATCGAGGTCCTGTGTTAGGTTTTAATGAGGCGTTGATTGGTTGTGGACTTAGACGTTTGTTCATTCTTCCCATATTCCTAAAATTTAGTGATTTCTATAGCAATTTAACACAGAGGGCTAATGAAATAATTAGCCAAGTTTTCTACATGAAAGCCCTTAATAGACCCAATGTTCCATACAAAATACAAATTCCTAAGTATCTCATTATTGCTTTATTGAGTGCCTAATGGATTCAAAAATCTAGACGGTTTTGTGGGCATTATTTCTGATTCTGGTGACAACATTCTGTTATTGTCGCTAGTATCTACTTTAATTTATTTATTTAAGTGTTTTTATGTACGCAAAAGCATAAATCATACTCTGTATCTGATTTTTTGGAAAAATTAAATATATAATACTACTACTACTATACATTAGTGAATTGTGTGAATAAAAAATAAGTAGAAACTTCTAGATTCAGGAAATGGTAGCAAAGCAAATATTTTGATGTTTTGAAAAGAACATTTCCTAATGATTTGTTTATTTATTTGCACAGTTTAATGGTGCTATTGAATTGGGAAATACAATGTGATATAATGTTTGTATTTTTAATGAACAAACACAGAAAAGTATAAAAAAGGTACACTAATTAGTATTATCTGTTTGTATTTTTAATGAATAAACACTAATTATTTTTATCTGTTTAAAAACTGCTAATTTGTCAATTTTATACCGCCACAAAACCAGAGTTGGGAGCACTGCACCAAGTTTTGAGCAGCAAAATTGCTCGAAGTTAAGTGGGCTGGCATAATCGAGGTCCTGTGTTAGGTTTTAATGAGGCGTTGATTGGTTGTGGACTTAGACGTTTGTTCATTCTTCCCATATTCCTAAGATTTAGTGATTTCTATAGCAATTTAACACAGAGGGCTAATGAAATAATTAGCCAAGTTTTCTACATGAAAGCCCTTAATAGACCCAATGTTCCATACAAAATACAAATTCCTAAGTATCTCATTATTGCTTTATTGAGTGCCTAATGGATTCAAAAATCTAGACGGTTTTGTGGGCATTATTTCTGATTCTGGTGACAACATTCTCTGTTATTGTCGCTAGTATCTACTTTAATTTATTTATTTAAGTGTTTTTATGTACGCAAAAGCATAAATCATACTCTGTATCTGATTTTTTGGAAAAATTAAATATATAATACTACTACTACTATACATTGGTGGATTGTGTGACTAAAAAATAAGTAGAAACTTCTAGATTCAGGAAATGGTAGCAAAGCAAATATTTTGATGTTTTGAAAAGAACATTTCCTAATGATTTGTTTATATATTTGCACAGTTTAATGGTGCTATTGAATTGAGAAATACAATGTGTATATGTTTGTATTTTTAATGAACAAACATAGAAAAGTATAAAAAAGGTACACTATTATATATCTGTTTGTATTTTTAATGTAAACACTAATTATTTTTATCTGTTTACAAACTGCTTATTTGTCTATTTTATACCGCCACAAACCAGAGTTGGGAACACTGCACCAAGTTTTGAGCAGCAACATTGCTCGAAGTTAAGTGGGCTGGCATAATCGAGGTCCTGTGTTAGGAAAAAATCAAATGTAAAAGAATTTAAAAGCCAAAGTGACTGCAATTCTCAACACAAAAAGTGCCTTTATAAGGTGTACGGATCCAGTTATTTAAAAACAACGTACAATGAGAGGGAGTATTGCGATCAATTTTAAAGAGATTTGCCACTGAGCTTCATACATGAAACTTTACACATATGTACATACATATGTAGTTAACAGCACCGTGACAATGCAACAATGCGTCACCCGCACAGGTCGAATAAGTACATACAGCTTTGAACTCCATTAAAAGTTTGTAGATATAGTACTATAACTCGTGCAAGTATTAACTGGATGAAGCTTTCCAACCTAAAGTTGGTAAACGTGCTTTACTTCATCTACGGCAATTCTATATTAATTCAGTATAGTCAAGAAAAATTAGAATAAACAAGTAAAGGTGTCCAAGTTCGGGTGTAACCGAATATTATATACTCAGCGTGAGCTTCAATTGTACATTTCATTTCAGATAAATTACTTTTCTACATAACACGTGGCACCGCCCTTTTAAAAAAAATGTCTCCCCATTTCCTCTTACAATAAAACTTGATAAGTGAAATATCATTGATTCAAAACTATTTTTTGCTAAGTTATAGCTTATTATTCTAGTCTACGACCCTTTTAAACTTGTTTTATATCTAAGTTGCTGTGGTCTTTAACCGATCCCGTCCATTTTTACTAGAATATTTTCTACTATAGGAAAATTTTTGTACCCAATTTTATTACGATATGTTAATTTTTCTTCGAGTTATGGCTCCCGAAACATAGAAAATTGCTTAGTCATAAAAGGGGCGGTGCCACACCCATTTTCAAAAATTTTAGTGTTTTCCAATTTAATGTTATAATTCAATTTAAAAAGTAAAATTCTATTGATACAAAGCTCTTTTTCGCTAAGATATAGCTTATTATTTTCGTCTATGACCCTTTTAAAAATCTTTTATATAAAAGTGGGCGTGGTCTTTAACCGATCTCGTCCATTTTTTCTAGAAATATTTCCTGCTATAGGGAAAATATGTGTACCCAATTTTGTTACGATATCGTTAATTTTTCTTCGAGTTATGGCGCCCGAAACATAGAAAATTGCTTAGTCATAAAAGGGCGGTGCCACGCCCATTTTTAAAATTTGAAGTTTTTCCTATTTATTGTTATAAATCCACTTGGGAAATGAAATACCATTGATATAAAGCTCTTTTTTGCAAAGATATAGCTATTTTATTCGTCCACGACCCTTTTAAAAATCTTTTATATAAAAGTGGGCGTGGTCCTTAACCGATTTCGTTAATTTTTCTCCAAAGCATTCCTTATAGTAAAGGCAACCTCTCTGCCGAATTTTGTTACGATAGGTTTAACGATTTTTGATTTATGATTAATATATTTGTAAAATTGATTTTATCACAAGTGGGCGGTGCCACGCCCATTTTAAATTTTTTTAAATTTTTATCAAGAGTTTCAGTATCAGTCCACACGTCAAATTTCAGCATTCTAGGTGTATTATTTACTAAATAATCAGGTTTTTGTGGTTTCCAAATGTTATATATATATAAAAAGTGGGCGTGGTTATCATCCGATTTCGCTCATTTTCAACACCAATCTATTCTGGGTCCAGATAAGCTCGTGTACCAAATTTGGTGAAGATATTGAATGAATATATATTGTAACGAATTTACTTGCAAATCCTCTTATTTGCAATCCTCTGCTAAGTTCGAATCACTAAACTGTTGAATAAATAACTCCAATTTGTAGTAATGCAAAATGGCCTTTATTAAAGTACTTCACAATAACACTCAAACTGTGCAACGAATAGCTTGCTTAATAACCACACTGATTGATAGCTCAATGAAACTCTGCTATTCAAATAATACTGCTATTGCTCGCTAGATATCGTCTTAATCGAAACTGCTTGACAACTCAAATCAAACTGAATTACTTCTTACTTGCTTGCCCCGCTTTTATAGTTTACGCTGCATACTTCTAGGCTCTTCGATTTCCAGAACTTACTAGTTGTTTCGGCTACAAAATCGCCAGCCACTACTACGTGCACAAATTATTGCTCTCTCTTGTGACAACTCAGATAAGATATATGCTGTGTTTGTGCATTGCCGCTCCGCTGCTCGTATACGTACTGGTACATATATGTAGACGCAGTTATTGTTTCGTTTATGTAGATACATAATGATTGAATTATTGATGTGCATTCACGTCACTGGTTAGCATCGGCTTAGGGACGATAGCATCGCTCAGTGCTGCTAACATTCGTTACAATATGATATATGAATGATATATTAATGTTGTCGTGTTAACGAACAGACGGACAGACGGACGGACGGATATGGCTCAATCATTTTTTTTTCGATACTAATGATTTTGATATATGGAAGTTTATATATATCTCGATTCCTTTATACCGTTATCCAATCAAAATTATTGTTCTCTATGTGCAAAGCACGCTGAGTATAAAAAGTTCCCCTCCTGTTTTCTCTAAATCCTATTCATACAAATTATTTTGAAGACCTGCCAAGGACACGAGCTTTTTGGGTAATAGCTATGCCGTTTTTTGTATTTTAAGCTGCTGTCACACTTGAAGGCTGCCATTGATGCAAGTTTCTCTGTTATACACACATATTTTATTTACATAACTTTCGACTTCAAAACATAGTCACTATGTTTATGGCATTTTCATGCTTAAAGTTGGCTTTGATAAATCAAGAAGAAAAAATTTCCCACTTCCTGCCAAATTTCCATGCGATAATTTATTTTATGGTTTTTTTCATTTAAAAGAATCGGCATTACAGTACACTTAAGTGGAATGGGCTTGAATTTTCCCACTGCGTTAATCCACATATTTGGCGTGATTTTAGTTCATGTAGAGGGAAATTTCATTTGTCCTTGGTATTTTTGGTGTATTCATAAAAATGTTTTTAGCTAAGAAATTAAGTATAGATATACTTATGTATGTACATAAGTACCTAGGTACACCAGCGAACAGAAAAACAACAGTGGCGATTTTTATCAAATTTCGTCAATTTAATTTTATTTTCCATATTTTAAGAAAATATTTCTATGAATTTTATTACTGAAAATATGCGAACCAATTTTAAACACGTTTCGAACAAATCCAAAACCTTTTATTGGAGTTCTCTGACTTTTCGGATTGTACAGTTTCTTAGCTCAATCAACTCTGGTTCGACTGGTTTAAGTTATAGGTATCTCGAAATTCGCAGTGATTTTTGATTTATTTTTTTTGTTGAAAGGTGTTTCAGATTTTCATCCACACAAAAATTACTGCGGTACCTACTTTGTCAAATTAAAATTGATTTGGCTACAAAATTACAAACTCTTAAAAGTGAAAGTGAAGTTCCAATAAAAAGTTCGAAAATTTTTTATAATTTTTTCAAAAACTTATTTGAGATAGGTTTGCATAGTTTTAATAACAAAATTTGAAGGAATTTTTTCTTAGAATATCGAAAATGAAAAAAAAATAAGGCAGGTTGCGAGTTTGCCTAAATTCCTACCTAAATTGAGAGGAATCCTAAATCATTGGAAACTGTCGGCAAGACAGTGCCGCCACGTGCCCCACGATGCCTGAGAAAAAGGCCTTATAAACTAGAGACTCTATATTTTTCTTATACTTCTATCGAGGAACTCTTTCCTTCACTTGACTTTGGCGAACACGTACCCAGCCTAAATTGACGAAATTAACAAAAATGACCTTGCTATTTTTCTGTACGCTAAGAACTGTTAAAAACGAGGAAACCGAACGATTCCCGAGTCACCTGTTTCAGAAATACAACACTAATTAGCCTTCTCGGCTTTCCCTATCCAATATCAGGCTGTCGAGAGAATTTCTTGTTCAAAATGACCTAAAAGAGCTTAACCTTTGTGATTATATTAGCAATATTCCATTTAAGTTATTAGCTTAATTTTAGAAGCATTCACAGCGAGTCCAAAGTATTTTGACGGATTCCGAGGGTTTCGAATATTTACCATTAATAAGAAATGTCAACGGCAACTAAACGTGTTCCTTAGTCTGTGGCAATTGTATGAGCAATTTTCATGTGCTGCCTCGACCGATCCGCTTGAACGATAATCATATATGTATATATATTTTACTTTCCCCTATGCCTATCTACTAACACAATAACGGGACACTGGCAGTATGGCCTGCATGCTGAAATAATGGGAATCCCTGCGAGGAAGGCAGCAAAGAAACAGTCGCGAACTACTTGTGTGAATGCCCAGCTCTAGCACACACCATGTTTTCTAACTATGGACAGTTATATACTGCCGGAACTTAAGAAAGTAGCTGAATGCTTTGTAAAAGATATCAGCAGGTTCATCGTCCACTCCAAATGGTTCGAACGGAGTACCGACTAGTCGTACGATATCAGCAGCAATTGGTTCCAGGAGAAATATGCATCAAAATGGCGCCCCGTGCGCTACTTATACTTTGGTATCGGGGTGGCACAGCAACCAACCAACTATCTACATACCTACATATATACTCTTTGAATAATTCAGAACAAAAATATATATATTTTGAGATAATTTCTCTATAAAGGCCTCCTAGTCCCGACTGGCTTATTCGTTGAGTTCTCTTTACTAATTCATCGATAAATAATACGCAATTTTCATAAGAAGTAAATAAGTACAGAACAATTCCTTACGTACCTACATACGTAAGTACCTACGTAGGAAGTACGTCATTTAATTTCTTTGATTATTGTATCGGTTTAACACGATAGCTTGCGTGTCGGCCTTACTTTCATTTCAGTATTTCTTGCATGCCATCAGTAACTTGAATTTTTTTCTTGAACAAAGGAAGTCGGTTTTGATTGGCTTGACTTTATTTTGTCAGTTTTTTATATAGGTATGACCATTAGGCTGGGTCGATTTATTAACCGATATCGCGCCATTGATTTTTCGATAGGATTTGAGGAATTCACCCTCCGCTGAAAAATTCGAGTGTCGAAGTGAATATTTTTCTGGGTCGGTACTTTTTTTTATCAATTCGCATAAGACAACCTAGCCACTGCAGCCTTTGAGCTGCATTTATGTTGATATCTGCATAAAGTGCGTTCATCCCATCATTACATTTCCTTTGCACACGCCATTGGCATTACGAAAAGGGCAACTTCTCCATTACTTTTTCTCTCGAATACTCCAAGGAACAGTCTATCTTCCCTTGATTTTAATCATGATTTATGACCGTTCAACATTTATAGAGCGTGAATTGCTTTCGTTAACATTTTAATTGCCCAGTTAGTTTAAAGTAGCACTTGCTGGGAAAAATAATAATAATAATAATATCTTACATGGAGATTCAGGCCGAACTCCTTCTCCGACCTGTGATGTACTACTTTTCATTCTTCATTTCTTTCATATAAGTTCGAGGAACCTACAGTTTTTTAAACCCAAATGCTAACACCATTCGCCAAAGCAGATGATTTCTTCCGGACAGAAATACACTGGAAGGCTTTGCCAATTTACTGTCGATGGATGATCCCCTTTTTGGAAAAACCGGCATTGCAGGAGCGACGAAAGGAGCTGCAGAAAGGAAAATAATGAACCCGAAAATTGTGACGTGTAACAGTGTCAATGGAGTCAAAGTCAATTTAAATTTATTTTATTTTTGAAAGAGAATTTATGTAAATGACAGCTGTTGCAAATCCGAAAGAGAATTAATGTCAAACCACTTTAGTACGCTTTGGGACTATTTAAGCCCGGTCATGCAAAGATATGAGAGTAATAAGACTGTGATGCGCGTTTGACACTATAGCACGTCGTCCACAAAATGTATCTATATTTGCACTAACGATTGCACTATTTTAAGTTATGGTTCAAGTACTCAAGAAAGAAGGAACAAAATACTTTGGAATTGTCCCGAAAAACAAAAATGATAGAGTTACCTCCCGGCAGTGGTTCACCAGGCCGCATAGCGTATTTTTATACTCAGCTTAGCAGAGCTCACCGAGTATATTAATTTTGTTCGCATAACGGTACCCCGTAACGGCATAAACTAATCGAGATAGGTATAGAGTTTCTATATATTAAAATGATCTGGGCGAAAAAGGAAATTAATTTAGCCATGTCCGTCCGTCCGCCCGTGCCCGTAAACACGATAACTTGAGTAAAGTTTGAGGTATCTTTATGAAGTTCCTGGGCACTCATCTCAGATCGCTATTTAAAATGAACGAAATCGGACTATAACGACGCCCACTTTTTCGATATCGAAAATTTTGAAAAAACCGAAAAAGTGCGATAATTCATTACAAAAACGCATAAAGCGATGAAACTTGGTAGGTGGGTTGACCTTATGACGCAGAATAGAAAATTAGTAAAATTTTGGACAATGGGCGTGGCACCGCCCACTTTTAAAAGAAGGTAGTTTAAAAGTTTTGCAAGCTGTAATTTGGCAGTCGTTGAAGATATCATGATGAAATTTGGCAGGAACATTACTCCTATTACTATATGTATTCTAAATCAAAATTAGCAAAATCGGATGACGAACACGCCCACTTTAAAAAAAACTTTTTTAACTCAAATTTTAACAAAAAATTTAATATCTTTACAGTATATAAGTAAATTATATTCAACTCCAACATTTGTCTCCAAAGCTCTCAGCTGAGTATGTAATGTTCGGTTACACCCGAACTTAGCCTTCCTTACTTGTTTAGCAAAAATTCATCTGCTTCATGAGGTGCAGTTCGGGGTCTGAATAAAGTAATATAAATAAAAATATCTTCCGGCAAATGGGAATAGTGAACCAGATACCCCACTCGAGAACGCTTGTTTTTGTTATTGTGTTAACAATCCCATTCAATGGATGTGACTAGTCAGAAATTTGCATTTTGCGGAAGTCATGTTGATGGGTGGCTGGGACGGTTTGATTACCGCGAAAAAGCGGGCTATACTGGACTCGGTCTTGGTACTGATGTTAGCAGTTAGATGATTACTTCACTTTCTAACCTGATTAGTTACTTAATTATTATAACATGAAAACTTGATTAGATATTCATGACAGTCTAACTTTCAACCTCTGCCTTCAAAAAGGTGGTACGACTGAAAACTTAACGAACGCGAGTTAGGAAGTTTAAAGCCTATTTGTAATATGTAGTTTGTTCCACACGATATCAATATAGACCGAAGTTTTTTGTCGCATCTCAGGAAAAGGAATAGTTATCGTTCCACAGTTGTTTGGTGCTTACCGCTCTTAGTATTACTCGTTTAGCTCTGATTGCTTGTTTCTGAAAATTCACAGCACCCCATATTTTAAAAAAACACACACACACAAATCTTCTTTATTCTTTTTTTTCTAGTTTAACCGTACTACAACTGCACACTTGGATAACTTAGTACGTAGCTTCTAAATTCGCTGTCATTTTACATTTGCATAATGGAAATTTCCATAAGTCAAGAATGTCCAAAATATAAAACTTTGACACGATAGGCAATAACTGGCGATAAACTCTGCACGATACAGCCTTCTGAATAGCAAATAGCAAATAGCAAGTGACGACGACAGGGTAAACAAAGAAGGTATTAGCTCCATCAAAGTTGCCAGTGGTTGCAACATTAAGTATATATGTATGTATGTATGCATGTAGATAGCTATCCAGGTACTTGGGAGGAAAATTTCGAGACTAGTCTCTATGGGCGTGAGAGGCAGCTTTAACCATTGTTTACTATATAGTTTGGCAGCTTAAATTGAGGTTATGTTGTGAACAGAGTGGAAGGCACTCGAATTTAATGAAAGAGACATTCGAAGGGAGTGAAATGAAGAACAGTAGGAAGAGCAGAGTTGTATTGGATCAATCATTGCATCAATATTAAAGATACATTTTGAAAAAATAATTAAATACTTGAGTATAAGCAAATATTTTCTTTCATTACTGCAATTAAAGTGTATTAGATGCTATATATTCCAAAATTATAACATTTTATGTCTGTTTAAAAATTTAACTTCAATTTCCCTAAGGTTTCCGTAATATGGCCATTAGTGATGTTTGTGTGTGTGTGCAAATTTTGAGCGATCAGCTGTTAGTTGCGCTACTTGGTAAAGTTTACAATGGCTTTAACACTCATAGGAACGATTAAGTTTAGTTCAAAGTAAAGGCTGTATTCGGCGAGATCCCTGCCTCATGCCCAGTAGGGATTTTAAAGGAACTACACTTTTTCCAACAATAATTTCGAAAATATCAATTTGATTATAGAATACGTCAATTCGATTCTAAAAAGCGTCATTTGGCCTTTTGAATAATCGAATGTTCTTTGGAAAGCGTCAAATGAACTTTACAATTATTAAATCTATTTAAGAAAATAAAAAATCTACTTTAGAAAGTGGCCGCCGTGGGTGGTGGTAGCGTGCTCTGTCTACCAACACCGTAGATTCCTGGGTTCACGCCGCGCACAAAGCACATCAAAATTTTAGAAACAAGAATGCGGGGTCGTCCATCGCCAGTGATTTGGCAAGCATTTCGGGTATATTTCTGCCATGAAGAGCTTCTCAGGAAAATCAGGGATGCACCTTAACGTTAAGCTAATCGTTTATCAAAAAATTTCCACCGTTTCCGGTTGAAACACTTCGAATATTATCGATAAAGAAATTATCAAGATAAATTGTCTTTCGTTTTTAACCGAAACGAAAAGCTTTCGTTAGCGTTAAAACGTTAACAGAAACGTGATACTTATGTTTGAATTGTGCTGGCAATGCTATAGCCATGGTGAAGCCGTAAGGTGCCAACAACGAGCGCACATACCACACACAAACTCTAGGTAATTTGTTTGTGTAATTCGTTGGTGGTAATGTCAAAAATACTCTGAGAAATGTTCGTACTGTCAAAATTCATGAGAAAGTTGCAATCAGCTTGGATAATGCTTTCACCTTTAATGACTCCGCCATCATCAGCTTTGCCAGCATAGTTTGAAATTAATAATCACATAAACGATTTCATTTCGTTTTGATATGGCAGAAAACGAAACGAAATCATTTCGTTAATTTGACGATCTTAACGTTAATAAACGAAACGAAATGACTTCGTTTCGTTTATTAACGTTGATTATCGTAACGAAATGATATCCGTTCGTTGGTATAGCATGCCTGGTGAAAATGCATCTGCATTGCCTGCCCTTGCAGATGCCGAAACATTTTCAGAAGTACATTTGTCATTTCTAAAGTGCCTACACTACAGTAAAATTTTCTTTAGAAGGCATCAAATGTACTTTTTAAAACTTACAACTGCCAAAATTTGGCCTTTCTTTCTTTCTAGTTGCAGAGTAGTACCTCTTCTAACTAGTTTATTTACTTCACTATACTCCATAGAAACGAGTGTCTGATTGTTGTTTATATAATTACACATGCACTAAAGCACACATGCAAGCTTACATCATGCAACTGTGCCACCAGCTATCCAACCACTTTTTATACTCAGCGTACTTTGCATACAGAGTATATTAACTTTGATTGGATAACAGTTGGTTGTACAGGTATAAAGGAAGCGAGATAGATATAGACTTCCATATATCAAAACCATCAGTATCGAAAAAAAATTTGATTGAGCCATGTCCGTCCGTCTGTCTGTCTGTCCGTTAACACGATAACTTGAGTAAATATTGAGATATCTTCACCAAATTTGGTATACGAGCTTATCTGGACCCAGAATAGATTGGTATTGGTATAAAATGAGAGAAATCGGATGATAACCACGCCCACTTTTTATATATATAACATTTGGAGAACACAAAAAACCTATTATTTAGTAAATAATACACCTAGAATGTTGAAATTTGACGTGTGGAATGATATTGGGACTCTTGATAAAGATTTGGAATAAAAATTTTAAAATGGGCGTGGCACCGCACATCTGTGATAAAATCAAATTTACAAATATTATTAATCATAAATCAAAAATCGTTAAACCTACCGTAACAAAATTCGGCAGAGAGGTTGCCTTTACTATAAGGAGTGCTTTGAAGAAAAATTGACGAAATCGTTTAAAGACCACGCCCACTTTTATATAAAACAAATTTAGAAGGGTCGTAGACTAGAATAATAAGCTATAACTTAGAAAAAAATTGTTTTGAAACAATGATATTTCACTTATCAAGTTTTATTGTAAGAGGAAATGGGGAGAAATTTTTTTTAAACGGGCGGTGCCACGTGTTACTTAGAAAAGTAATTTATCTGAAATGAAATGCACAATTGAAGCTCCCGCTGAGTATATAATATTCGGTTACAACCGAACTTAGACCTTTACTTGTTAATGTTTAACTTGGAGTTTGTTTCAATTTCTTATGCTGTTTTCTTTTTTTTCTCTTTCTATTTAAACATTTATGGAACATGGGGACAAGAGTTCGCGTTCACATTAAATTAGGGGTGAGACTGTTCATTTAAGAAGATGCGAAAAATAAAATGTGTTTATTCGAAAATTTGTATTCTAACGATAGCCAAAAACTTTGTTCAGGTTGAGAAGCCAGTAGTGCAAGGTTAATAGATTTTTTGAAGATTGGCACAAATAAGAAGGAAATTCTTAATGAGAATTACTTAGAGCGATATACCTCCAAGGAGATTAAGGGCTAAATTATGTATGACGTCGTGACACTTTGCGTCGTAGTCGTTGGCAAAAATGTGATCACTAAAATAGATCTGTTTTTATACTCAGCTGAGCAGAGCTCACATAGTATATTATGTTTATTCGCATAACGGTAATCCGTAATGGCATAAACTAATCGAGATAGATATAGACTTCTTATATCAAAATGATCTGGGCGAAAAAAGAAATTCATTTAGCCATGTCCGTCCGTCCGTCCGTAAACCCGATAACTTGAGTAAATTTTGAGGTATCTTGATGAAATTTGGTATGCAGGTTCCTGGGCGCTCATCTCAGATCGCTATTTAAAATGAACGAAATCGGACTACAACCACGCCCAACTTTTTCGATATCGAAAATTTCGAAAAACCGAAAAAGTGCGATAATTCATTACCAAAGACGGATAAAGCGATGAAACTTGGTAGGTGCGTTGACCTTATGGCGCAAAATAGAAAATTTGTAAAATTTGGACAATGGGCGTGGCACCGCCCACTTTTAAAAGAAGGTAATTTAAAAGTTTTGCAAGCTGTAATTTGGCAGTCGTTGATAGATATCATGATGAAATTTGTTAGGCACGTTACTCCTATTACTATATGTGTGCTAAATAAAAATTAGGGAAATCGGATGACGAACACGCCCACTTTTAAAAAAAAATTTTATTTAATATCTTTACAGTATATAAGTAAATTATGTCAACATTCAACTCCAGTAATGATATGGTGCAACAAAATACAAAAATAAAAAAAAATTTCAAAATGGGGCGTAACTCCACCCTTTCTCAATTAATTTGTCTAGAATACTTTTAATGCCATAAGTCGAACAAAAATTTACCAATCCTTTTGAAATTTGGTAGGGGCATAGATTCCATGACGATAACTGTTTTCCGTGAAAACGGTTGAAGCCACGCCCAGTTTTATACACATTCGACCGTCTGTCCTTCCGCTCGGCCGTTAACACGATAACTTGAGCAAAAATCGATATATCTTACTAAACTTAGTTCACGTACTTATCTGAACTCACCTTATCTTGGAATAAAAAATGGCCTTAATCCGACTATGACCACGCCCACTTTTTCGATATCGAAAATTATGAGAAAATTAAAAAAATGCCATAATTCTATACCAGATATGAAAAAAGAGATGAAACATGGTAATTGGATTGGTTATTGACGCAAAATATAACTTTAGAAAAAACATTGTAAAATGGGTGTGACACCTACCATATTAAGTAGAAGGAAATGAAAAAGTTCTGCAGGGCGAAATCAAAAGCCCTTGGAATCTTGGCAGGAATACTGTTCGTGGTATTACATATATAAATAAAGTAGCGGTACCCGACAGATGATGTTCTGGGTCACCCTGGTCCACATTTTGGCGATCTCGAATACGCCTTCCATATACAACTAAAGGCCACTCCCTTTTAAAACCCTCATTAATACTTTAATGTGATACCCATATCGTACAAACACATTCTAGAGTCACCCCTGTCCACCTTTTGGCGATATCTCGAAAGGCGTCCATTTATAGAACAAGCCACTCCCTTTTAAAATACTCATTAACACTTTCATTTGATACCCATATCGTACAAACACACATTCTAGAGTCACCCCTGGTCCACCTTTATGGCGATATCCCGAAATGGCGTCCACTATAGAACTATGGCCCACTATCTTTTAAAATACTCTCTAATACCTTCCATTTGAAACCCATGTCATACAAACACATTCCAGGGTTACCCTAGGTTCATTCTGCTAAATGGTGGTTTTCTCTTATTTTGTCTCCAAAGCTCTCAGCTGAGTATGTAATGTTCGGTTACACCCGAACTTAGCCTTCCTTACTTGTTTTTTTTTACATCTATAAACGTTCACGCTTAGACTTTATATGGACTGCTAAGCGTCAAACTTAAATATACCTTTGAAATTGCTGCGCATAAAATTAGTACTATTAAATTTCAATACGCATTATATTCAGATGTATTTGAAATATGTGTCTATGTTTCACCTCTACACTAATTCTATGTATCACCTCTTCAAATGGTGCGTCAACACAATTCATTGCAACTGATTCAGCTATAGATTATGCACAGACATACAACAGAGGTTGGGTCTCCACTTTTCGGTAGACCCTGTGCTGTAGCTAGTTATAAACCACTGCCGCTAAATGGGTCTCCTAAGCATTATCTAAGCGAGGATAAGCGTTTTTTTTACGCGCAAACGTAAACGTATACGCGTGTAAAAAAACCACGTCTAATATAATACTAAAATTTCACAAGGGCAATCAGGTTTACTTTCACTCACTGAGGTAAATGAATGCTCTTATATCGTACAAGTTCGGATACATTTGTAAAAGGCCTCTTAGGCATTTTTTCGATTTGCGTCGTGCTACATGTTAAGTTTTGCTCCATCTCGCGGGACGTGACCTAAATGTTTAGTTCGGACTCCGAACCTCATCTGCAAGGCAGGTGAGTTTTCGATAAGAAGCTTTAATTCCCAAAATACAATAGGAGTGTTCGCCAAACCACTGCCAAGCCCGTTTAGAAAAACTTTTTAAAGCTCCGCCACCAAAGCAGTTTTGCAAATATACGCGATTAGCGCAATCTTAGGCATGATGAGTAGATTGCACGTATTTCTATGAAGAACGGCAGATCGTGCAACACTGACGCATATGCCATGAAAAAGTAGCAAACTTCCAACTTTTGTGGCAAGCAAAGCATAAGAAGAAGAATTAGACATTTGCTTTGTCTAACGGTGGTTTCAGACTTTGCAAGTGGAATTATTTCTCTCCCACTCGTTGGTACTGTTCTAACATTTTTCACAGGTAAAACTACAATTTAATAAATGAATAGGACACAAAATATGTCAGCAAATAATTTGACTTGTATAGTGAGAATTTTTAAAACAGTGCCTTGCAAAGTTTTGTACGTGAGTAGACAAGACGAAATAAATTTCAATTGGTAATTTAATTCCTTCACATTTACAAACGCAACATCTTGCGTGATTGTGGCGATGTCGTTACTGACATGCATAAAACTGCGTTCAACGCATCTATATGCAAAAGTTATTTGTGGCTCGGCCTTTATAAAACTTTCATAAGACTCATTTTCCTAGTTCAAGTTCGAGCTCAAGGCCTTATCAAAATGTTTGCAATAATTATTGTTTATTTTTATTTTTCCACAGTTGAAAAACTATTTTTTTAATTTGGAATAGGAGAACCACCGCTCTATAACTAAATGGTTAGCGTCGCAGGTCTAAAGTGTACTGACGATGTTAACTTAGCAATCTTTGAAATGGATCTATCTGCGCTGTTATAGCAGATGTATGAAAAATTCTTTCTTCTAAGTATTCCAAATTCAAAAACAATTTTTCAACTATGTTAAAGGTTTTGAGCTCAATTCAAATAAGGAGACCTTAATCAATAAACAAAAACAATTATGTCAGACTCATTTTAGTTGACTTTCAGCTAATTTGTATAATTCTGAATATTTCCTATAAAAAAATCGCTAAACCTAGAAAAAGTCCTATAGCACGCCCTGTATTAGGATTTGATTCCAAAGCTCCTTTACTTCTGATGTATATTGGAAGATTTTCCGTCATCCCTTGTCAAATTTGGTTTCGAGACAGATCGGTTTCGTTCGTTCGAACGAAAATCGACACTGATGATGACACAACGCCGAAACCGGTTTGTCTCGAAACCAAATTTGACAAGGGATGACGGAAAATCGTTCCAATATACATCATTTATCCACCCTGTCGGAAATCAACAAAACAAAATAAGTCTCTTACTCCTCTCAAAACGTATCGAACTTGTACAGGATGTATCGGTTTTAAACAAAATTCTGAGATATGTTGCACACATATATCTGATTCCATTTGCGTCTGTGTTTCTATAATGTTATACGCTATTTAACAAAAAAGTGTCGATGTGTTGGTGAATTTGGTGATCCCCTCTAGTGTCGTCATTCACGCAGCAAGAAAAATTCAAAAATATTCCCACCCCTAGCTTCTATTGCAGACCGACTACAAACATACATATTGATGAATTTATAGATATGCATACATACATAAATACGTAGAGGCTCATGTACTTATACATATAAGTATATTTTAGATATGTATACATTAGACTGGGTTTATTGACCGATATCGCGCCATCGACTTTTCGATAGGATTTGGGCTCAGAAAAAAAATTCCACCACGCATACCCAAAAAAATAATTTTCGATCCTGCGAAAAAAAAATGTCGAAAAGGGTAAATTTTTCGACCAAACACACTCCCCAAAACTGAAAAAATATGTTTTTTTTTCAAAAAACTGTTGTAAAAACGTTGGCGATACAGTTTTTTTGACAATATTTTTGGGTTTTGGGGAGTGTTTTGATCGAAAAATTTCTTACCACTTTCGTCCATACAAAACGACCCACCCTAGCATACATACATAAACACGTATAGGCTCATGTACATATATACGAATATAGATGTATCTTTTATTTATGCATGCGAGCATGTATTCCCGGCTGTTTTTTATGAACTCTGTGTCGAATGGAAAAATACCAGCGCCAATAACAGCTGACTTGGCGCATTATTGATGACTTAAGTATAGAATTGTACACAGCCTTTCTTAGTTTATCTCAACTTACATATGTATGCACCTACTTCTATATAAATACGTAACTGCTTAGCCCTTTAGATAACTTACAATTGAAAGGTGTATACATATGTATATGCTTTTCAGGGCCGCATAACCCTCAACGGGACCCTAGGCAACCATCTATTTGGGGGCCCTTTTTTCACGTCCGTTCCCTTCTTTTTTCGATCAAAAAATACAAACTTATATCTTTCATAAAAACTTTATTGTCACAATATAATAAAATCAATAAAATTGCTATCTACATTTTAAACATGTCGTTTTCTACATTTGTTTTCGGCAAATTTATCAATTATATCATCAATATCGATTTTGTTCAATAAATCTGTTCTAGCTCTTTCAGCAGCTTTGATTCTTTTTAATTTCGAGAAGGATCATTCGGCAGAACAATTTGTGATCATTAATGTTAAAAAAATCGGAAGAGCTATTTTTGTGTTCGGAAATACATCGGCTAATTCATCTTCTATTAGAATCTTATACAAATGACTATGAGCTTTTTGTGCATCAGTGTATTTGGAGTTTACGTAACTTTAGTATAGTTTTCATTTCAATGCAAAATTCTTCCAAATCTCTAGAATAAAAAATAACTAAGTTATTTATAGCTTCGTGGAGGTCTCCATCACTTAGAGAAAAGTTGATGAGAAATGCAAATCTCTCTGAAACTTCCATATACTTTCACTGTGAAGATTGCCGATCATTTCGAGGAACCCTTTTGTCCTAAAATCATCGCGATGCGAAAATTCTACTTCTGGAGCACTTCCGTCATTAGGTTGTTTTTTCTACTACGTTTTTTTTTCTCGAAATCATTGAACTTTTCATGGAATGAAACTAAACTCTCTTCCAACGATCCTTACAAAAAAGCACACGTTTGCAAATCTGCTTTTTCACTTTGCAATGACTTACTCACTGAACTCATGGCAGTCAAAATAGAGTTGAAGGCTTCTACACCATCTGTTCCAAAAATAACCGAAATTTTTAAAATAAAACAACCAGTGCACATTTTGAGATAATCCTCTTTTATTATTCACTGTACTCTCATTTTACTTCGATACACTTTTTGCACGCAAATACGATTTATCTAATGAGTCGGAAATTCCTTTTTAGGAACCTTGTCTAGTTCGTCGGTCGTCGCCTTTTGAATGCGGTCAATTTATTATATATTTATACGTTTTATTTATTTAGTAAAAAATTTATTTTCAGTTCTGATTATATTTTTCTTTCACTCTCAAGAATTTTATGTTTTCATTTTTCGGTGGCCACCTAAAATCGGGGGCCCAGGCAACTGCCTATTCTGCCTACTTGTTAATCCGACCCTGATGCTTTTAGGGGGGTCCCTTGATATTTCTGTAGATATTGACAAACGTTTCGAATTACAGTATTTCCCGCTTATATGCACCCCGGTTATAAGCATTTTCCGGTTATAAGCACAACAAAATTGTAAAAAAAAGTTTTCCCTATTTCAATGTACACAAAAAATCACGATATAAGCACCCCGCTTATGTATGTATAAGCATTTCCCGCTTAAAAGCACCGATTTTTTTCTAAAGTTTTGTAATTTTCCCGCTTATAAGCACTGAATAAAAAAATATATTTTAAATCTTCTCATACCGAATTTATTTGGCTTTAACTAAATTTACTGTATTAACCATATTACTATTCATTTATGGATTCTATGCATTCTTGCCTGCTACGGAGAATCTACTGACGAACATACAATCGCGACTTCCCAGGAGAAAATTCAATAATAGAAACATCGTCCGATGATGAACCTCCTAATAATTTTGCAGATAGTATTCCAAGCCATTAGGAAGTCAGTGATTCCATTGATTCTATCCGTAGGCCGCTTATGCCTTCAAAATAAATGTATGCTCGAGATCGATAAATTTAGCAATACTATTTGGAACTCGCTAATTGAACATACAGTCGAAAATTACAGACTTTTTTTTTAATAATTAACGAATTCGTACATGCATCATATGCAGTACCTACATATGTATATGTAAGTACATAATATGACCCGGTCTATGAAAAGGTGGCTTATAACTAAAAAAAATTTGTCCACTTTTTTTCTGCTTTCGATAGTTTTTGAGACGCTCTTTCACGTGGTGAAAACAAGAAAATCCTAACTTGCTTAGAAGTGTACTAAAAATGTAGAGAAAGAAGAGCACAAATGAAAGACGATGAAGCCTTTGGTTCCTTCGATGCCACTTTGGTGGCTGGTGAAGCATCCTCAGAAATTTTTCGATGGTAATGGAGCTAAAATATCGGTCAGAAACTGGTTTGTGCTTTGCCTTTTGGGCATGACTGTTGCATAATGCAAAAGAAAAACTACTAAGAAACTGAAGAAATGCATTGTTTATCTTTAACAGTTGTTTCTCCCAATTTCTTTTTTGAGTCATAGATAATTAATTGAGGATCGCACTGCGACCATTGGTCTATTGTGCCCTTTTTTGAGTCATAAGCCACCTTTTCATAGACCGGGTCATATATCTAATATATATAAAAAGAAGTGTACATTTTGATTGTCACTCCATAACTCGAGAACGGATAGAAAGATTGCCATGAAATTTTTAGGAAAGATACAGGAAGGAGAGATGATGGTTAGTTGATTTTGAAATCCCAAATCGTGGTTTAGCCATTCTTGAGTTATGATTTTTTTAGAAAAATACTATATAAAAGAAAGTCGTGTTAGTTACACTACGCATAACTCAAGAACGGATGAACCAATTTGGCTGAAAATTGGTGTGAGAGGTAGCTTATAACCAGGGAACGGACATACGATACTTTTATCCCGTTCTGGCTAGGGTCTTGAGATCAAAACGTGGACCTGGGTAATTCTGGGATGTGTTTGTACAATATGGGTATCAAATGGAATCTGTTTATGAGTACTTTGATACTGAATATTTTTCGTACCCCTGGGTGTCGGGTCTCGAGATATAAGCCAAAACGTGGACCAGGGCACCCTAGAATGTTTTATACAATTGGATATCAATGAAAGCTGTTGATGAGTGCTTTAGTACAGGGTAGTTTTCATACCTATTGGTGACTAAGGTATCGAGATATAGGCCAAAACGTGGACCCGGGCACCCCTAGAATGTGTTTATATAATATGGATATCAAATGAAAGACCCGGGCACCCCTAAAATGTGTTTATACAGGGTATCAAATGAAAGCTGTTGATGAGGCTTTAGTACAGGGTAATTTTCATATCGAGATAAAGGCCAAAATGTGGATCAGGGTAATACTAGGATGTGTTTTACATTATGGGTATCAAATTGAAGCTGTTGATGTGTGCTTTGATGAGTAATTTTATATCGCTGTGTGACTAGGGTCTCGAGATATAGGCCAAAACGTGGACCCGGATACCCCTAGAAGGTGTGTGTAATATGGATAGCAAATGAAAGCTGTTGATGTGTGCTTTAGTACAGAGTAATTTTATATCGCTGAGTGACAAGGGTTTGAGATATAGGCCAAAACGTCGACCCGGATACCTGTATAATGTGTGTGTATTATGGATATCAAATGAAAGCTATTGCTGAGAGCTTTAAAGTAATTTCCATTGTAATATTCGATTTAGTAGCATCAACCTGGCAAAACTGATATAATAAGCATGCGAAGCCGAAATAAAGACATGAATTAATAATACCCTACATACCTATATATGTACCTATGTACGTCCTATTCGATTTGCCTGAAATTTGGTGTATTAATTTGCCTGTATTAGTATTTACGATCCTTTTTTCCGGGAACTAGACCAGAGACGGACTGGGACTGGGATTAGGACCACCCTCTGGGACTGGCAATAAGAGATGAAGGAGAATGAGAAGAACTTGAGAGAAGAGAAAAGAGGGTAGGAGAAGGAGACTGAGAAAGAGATAGAGTGAGACGAAATAGAGATAGATGAATCGAAAAAGACGGAGGGAGGAGTGAATAAAAGATTAAGAAAAATATTAGAGGGGGGAGGCAGAGTTAGACGGAAAGAGCTTATTAAGATGTATGCAGATAGACCAAATTTAGGGCAGAACAACGTCTGCCTGGTCTGCTAGTATATATATATCCATATATATATAATCTATATTATAGAACCCAATGAATGATGCAAAATTCAGTATAACTGTTAATGTATTGATCTTTGTACACTTGAAATTATTTGTTTTTAAATAAATGAATTCTCAGTTGATCCTTTTTAAATTGTTTGTGTTAGAGGCACTGGAAATTGGGGATTTCAATATAAGCACAGTTAGTGCTTATAAGCGGGGATTTCTATATATGTAAGCACTCCCCGCTTCTAAGAACGGATTTTCGTGCATTTTCTACGGTGCTTATATCCGGGAAATGCTGTAGTAGGTAATTACGGACTTCAGCGAAACTTATGTATGTGTCGTTAGAGATATCGCACAGTGAGGGAAATTATACAAAGGTAGGCCGTAATTAGTAAGAATTGAGCTAAAACACTTTTAATTTGGAATGTGATTTATGGTTAGTAAATGACAGCAATTTGTATGAAATCCACTTAAAAATTTCTCGTCTCTCATAAAGGACGGTTTTAATATTTGCATAGCTGTTAACACATACATTTTTTGATTACCGTTTAGTTCGGAGATTGTATCTACCGATAACCAAAAAAGCAATTCGGTTTATCACGATAACAGCCGATTTTCACAAACGGACTTTCTTAGTGACATAAGTTTATTTTGAGTTCACTATCACTAAGATCGCTCAGTGTGATTTATTGCCTAAAGTTTTTTCAAACTGGTTATTATGCGACCGATTTTGGGAATGGTGAATCTTTCGCCTGCTATGTTAGAACTAAAGGGCCAGTTAATGGTGACCTAACCATAACCAGGTAAAACAGTCTGATCGAATCAACCTTATGGAAATCAATGTAATCGATTAATGGTGCCATACCATAACGCCAAAGCCATAACCATACCATAGCCAAACCAATTGGTTTTTGGTTTTTCGTCATATCCGTAACCTAAAAATATTTGAGATGGAGAATTTATAACTTTTATAGATTTTATTATTGTTTTGGATACGTTTTGACTAAGAGACTTATTTTTTATGGTATATGTTTGTAATTTTTGCGTTTTCTTCATTTTTATGGAATTTTAACGTATTTAGGTTAATGCAATAATAACTGATGCCAATTTGATATGGATAAGTAAAAATATGGTTATGACTATGGCGTTTATGACTATGTCAACTTTAACTCGGGCTTAACATAATGTAAACTTAACATTAGGTTATTGTATGGGTCAGCAAGTAATTGTTATTCCTCAAATTTAAACCAGAAAACCTATACTGCGTCCCGATCGTATATTTTTGGGGTCATGCCGGCACTATTTTCAGGACCAATTTTCGATCATTTCAATTTGATCACTTGGGAAATATGTTAGGGAAACATTTCGGAACTAATACTAATAACAAGGCTTTCGGGATTATTTCGGGGGCTATTTTAAGATCGTTATAGAATCATCTTGGGATAGTTCCAGAGCCATTTTCCAAATTATATATTAGCGACTATTTCTGGCCAATTTTGGTGCAATTTTGGAATCATTTAGCAGGCTTCGCATTTATGAATAAGACAATTTTCGGGCTGTTATATATTATGGGATTATTATCGCATATTATAGGTTTGTTATCGTTAACAACTGATCTCGAAGAGATGTACGGTATATTGTCGTCAGAGTTGTCAGTTGTGTTTGTTATACGAAAAAGTTATCTGTTGTTGCATAATACAAAATCGATTTGTTATACAGAAGAAAGTGCCAAATGGTGACATTGTCGATAACAAATCGATATTTTTCAAAATACAGAATTGATAAATTTCGATACTTTTTCTTTCCTTTCCTCTCTCCTTTTCCTCTCCTCTTCTTCCTTCCCTTTTATATTCTATCTCTTCGTTTCTTTTTTCTATTCTTCACCCATCGAAAATTACATGCCGGGTCTGCATTCATAGCACAATCCTACTCTCATTGCGTATGGCCACTCAATTTCATTTTTGAAAGCACATGGTGATCAGCAAACCCTGTAACCCAAAATATACACATACATATATGTATATAAATTGTTCGTTTTAACAGAACGTGATTTAAATTTTTTCGGTAATTCTCGTACGCTGACCTATTACGGTCGTTCTCTGTGGGGAAACCGAACTCGACCTCGCAAACGTGGTCTTGAAATAACTGGTTTAATTGAAAATATCGGGTTCGGGAACTGTTTATTTGCAATCATAGGCGCTATTTTCACCATATCTAGTTAAATAAGATATAACTGTAGGAAACAATACTTTATATATGTATGTAGCTTCATTTACATTTGCTTTCATTAACACAGGGTGGCCAACTCTGAGTTAAGTTGATAGTTATAAATATTGTGTAGAAGAAACCGCAAAATTCTATTGTGATATACGAAAACAAAAAAAGCAGCTGACTTTTGTTAACAAGTTTCCTTATACTTATCCATTGTGAATTCATACAAGCGGCGAATGTTTGAAAAAAACGTTAACGATAGTAATCAGCCTGGATCACCTGTTAAACCGCTGTTCGATTACTTAAATAATTTGCTCAGTAGTGTTTTTCAACCATTTTTGTATGGGACTGGTATATTGCATTATCTACATATTTTAAAATGTTTGCTTAACTGGCTGCTCATATTTTCTCTATTAACTAGATTTTTATACTCAGTTGAGCAGAGCTCACAGAGTATATTAAGTTGATTGGATAACGGTTGGTTGTACAGGTATAAAGGAAACGAGATAGATATAGACTTCCATATATCAAAATCATCAGGATCGAAAAAAAATTTGATTGAGCCATTTCGTGCGTCC
This sequence comes from Eurosta solidaginis, assembly GCA_029619165.1. Lineage (NCBI taxonomy): Eukaryota > Metazoa > Arthropoda > Insecta > Diptera > Tephritidae > Eurosta > Eurosta solidaginis. The sequence continues at coordinate 61,642 of JARSSU010048902.1, forward strand.
GTTAAGACGATAACTTGAGTAAATTTTGAGGTATCTTGATGAATTTGGTATGTAGGTTCCTGAGCACTCATCTCAGATCGCTATTTAAAATGAACGATATCGGACTATAACCACGCCCACTTTTTCGATATCGAAAATTTCGAAAAACCGAAAAAGTGCAATAATTCATTACCAAAGACAGATAAAGCGATGAAACTTGGTAGGTGAGTTGAACCTATGACGCAGAATAGAAAATTAGTAAAATTTTGGACAATGGGCGTGGCACCGCCCACTTTTAAAAGAAGGTAATTTAAAACTTTTGCAAGCTGTAATTTAGCAGTCGTTGAAGATATCATGATGAAATTTGGCAGGAACGTTACTCCTACTACTATATGTATGCTTAATAAAATTAGCAAAATCGGAGAACGACCACGCCCACTTTATTTTTTAAAGTAAAGTTTAACAAAAATTGAATATCTTTACAGTATATAAGTAAATTATGTCAACATTCAACTCCAGTAATGATATGGTGCAACAAAATACAAAAATAAAAGAAAATTTCAAAATGGGCGTGCTCCGCCTTTTTCATTTAATTTGTTAGAACTTTTAAGCCATAAGTCGACAAAAATTACCAATCCTTTTGAAATTTGGTAGGGGCATAGATTTTATGACGTTAACTGTTTTCTGTGAAAATGGGCGAAATCGGTTGATGCCACGCCCAGTTTTTATACACAGTCGTCCGTCTGTCCTTCCGCATGGCCGTTAACACGATACTTGAGCAAAAATCGACATATCTTTACTGAACTTAGTTCACGTACTTATCTGAACTCACTTTATCTTGGTATAAAAATGAACGAAATCCGACTATGACCACGCCCACTTTTTCGATATCGAAATTACGAAAAATGAAAAAAATGCCATAATTCTATACCAAATACGAAAAAAGGGATGAAACATGGTAATTGGATTGGTTTATTGACGCGAAATATAACTTTAGAAAAAACTTTGTAAAATGGTTGTGACACCTACCATATTAAGTAGAAGAAAATGAAAAAGTTCTGCAGGGCGAAATAAAAAACCCTTGAAATCTTGGCAGGTATTACATATATAAATAAATTAGCGGTATCCAACAGATGATGTTCTGGGTCACCCTGGTCCACATTTTGGTCGATATCTGGAAAACGCCTTCACATATACAACTACCACCACTCCCTTTTAAAACTCTCATTAATACCTTTAATTTGATACCCATATCGTACAAACACATTCTAGAGTCACCCCTGGTCCACCTTTATGGCGATATCTCGAAAAGGCGTCCACCTATAGAACTAAGCCCACTCCCTTTTAAAATACTCATTAACACCTTTCATTTGATACCCATATCGTACAAACATTCTAGAGTCACCCCTGGTCCACCTTTATGGCGATATCTCGAAAAGGCTCCACCTATGAACTAAGGCACACTCCCTTTTAAAATACTCATTAACACCTTTCGTTTGATACCCATATCGTACAAACAATTCTAGAGTCACCCCTGGTCCACCTTTATGGCGATATCTCGAAAACGGCGTCCACCTATAGAACTAAGGATCACTCCCTTTTAAAATACTCATTAACACCTTTCTTTGATACCCATATCGTACAAACACATTCTAGAGTCACCCCTGGTCCACCTTTATGGCGATATCTCGAAACGGCGTCCACCTATAGAACTAAGGATCACTCCCTTTTAAAATACTCATTAACACCTTTCATTTGATACCCATATCGTACAAACACATTCTAGAGTCACCCTGGTCCACCTTTATGGCGATATCTCGAAAAGGCGTCCACCTATAGAACTAAGGCCCCACTCCCTTTTAAAATACTCATTAACACCTTTCATTTGATACCCATATCGTACAAACATATTCTAGAGTCACCCCTGGTCCACCTTTATGGCGATATCTCGAAAAGGCGTCCACCTATAGAACTAAGCCCACTCCCTTTTAAAACCCTCATTAACACCTTTCATTTGATACCCATATCGTACAAACAAATTCTAGAGTCACCCCTGGTCCACCTTTATGGCGATATCTCGAAAACGGCGTCCACCTATAGAACTAAGGCATCACTCCCTTTTAAAATACTCATTAACACCTTTCTTTGATACCCATATTGTACAAACAAATTCTAGGTCACCCCTGGTCCACCTTTATGGCGATATCTCGAAACGGCGTCCACCTATGGAACTAAGGATCACTCCCTTTTAAAATACTCATTAACACCTTTCATTTGATACCCATATCGTACAAACACATTCTAGAGTCACCCCTGGTCCACCTTTATGGCGATATCTCGAAAAGGCGACCCACCTATAGAACTAAGGACCACTCCCTTTTAAAATACTCATTAACACCTTTCATTTGATACCCATATTGTACAAACACATTCTAGAGTCACCCCTGGTCCACCTTTATGGCGATATCTCGAAACGGCGTCCACCTATGGAACTAAGGATCACTCCCTTTTAAAATACTCATTAACACCTTTCGTTTGATACCCATATTGTACAAACAAATTCTAGGGTCACCCCTGGTCCACCTTTATGGCGATATCTCGAAACGGCGATCCACCTATGGAACTAAGGATCACTCCCTTTTAAAATACTCATTAACACCTTTCATTTGATACCCATATCGTACAAACAAATTCTAGAGTCACCCCTGGTCCACCTTTATGGCGATATCTCGAAACGGCGTCCACCTATAGAACTAAGGCATCACTCCCTTTTAAAATACTCATTAACACCTTTCTTTGATACCCATATTGTACAAACAAATTCTAGGGTCACCCCTGGTCCACCTTTATGGCGATATCTCGAAAACGGCGTCCACCTATGGAACTAAGGATCACTCCCTTTTAAAATACTCATTAACACCTTTCATTTGATACCCATATCGTACAAACAAATTCTAGAGTCACCCCTGGTCCACCTTTATGGCGATATCTCGAAACGGCGTCCACCTATAGAACTAAGGCACACTCCCTTTTAAAATACTCATTAACACCTTTCGTTTTGATACCCATATTGTACAAACAAATTCTAGAGTCACCCCTGGTCCACCTTTATGGCGATATCTCGAAACGGCGTCCACCTATAGAACTAAGGATCACTCCCTTTTAAAATACTCATTAACACCTTTCTTTGATACCCATATTGTACAAACAATTCTAGAGTCACCCCTGGTCCACCTTTATGGCGATATCTCGAAACGGCGTCCACCTATAGAACTAAGGCCCACTCCCTTTTAAAATACTCATTAACACCTTTCTTTTGATACCCATATCGTACAAACAAATTCTAGGGTCACCCCTGGTCCACCTTTATGGCGATATCTCGAAACGGCGTCCACCTATAGAACTAAGGCATCACTCCCTTTTAAAATACTCATTAACACCTTTCTTTGATACCCATATCGTACAAACAAATTCTAGGTCACCCCTGGTCCACCTTTATGGCGATATCTCGAAACGGCGTCCACCTATAGAACTAAGACCACTCCCTTTTAAAATACTCATTAACACCTTTCTTTGATACCCATATTGTACAAACAAATTCTAGGGTCACCCCTGGTCCACCTTTATGGCGATATCTCGAAACGGCGTCCACCTATGGAACTAAGATCACTCCCTTTTAAAATACTCATTAACACCTTTCTTTGATACCCATATTGTACAAACAAATTCTAGAGTCACCCCTGGTCCACCTTTATGGCGATATCTCGAAACGGCGTCCACCTATGGAACTAAGGACCCACTCCCTTTTAAAATACTCATTAACACCTTTCTTTGATACCCATATTGTACAAACAGATTCTAGAGTCACCCCTGGTCCACCTTTATGGCGATATCTCGAAAAGGCGTCCACCTATAGAACTAAGGCCCACTCCCTTTTAAAATACTCATTAACACCTTTCTTTGATACCCATATCGTACAAACAAATTCTAGGGTCACCCCTGGTCCACCTTTATGGCGATATCTCGAAACGGCGTCCACCTATAGAACTAAGATCACTCCCTTTTAAAATACTCATTAACACCTTTCTTTTGATACCCATATTGTACAAACAAATTCTAGGGTCACCCCTGGTCCACCTTTATGGCGATATCTCGAAAACGGCGTCCACCTATGGAACTAAGGATCACTCCCTTTTTAAAATACTCATTAACACCTTTCTTTTGATACCCATATTGTACAAACAAATTCTAGGTCACCCCTGGTCCACCTTTATGGAGATATCTCGAAACGGCGTCCACCTATGGAACTAAGGATCACTCCCTTTTAAAATACTCATTAACACCTTTCATTTGATACCCATATCGTACAAAACGTATTCTAGAGTCACCCCTGGTCCACCTTTATGGCGATATCTCGAAAAGGCGACCACCTATACAGCTACCACCACTCCCTTTTAAAATACTCATTAACACCTTTCATTTGATACCCATATCGTACAAACACATTCTAGAGTCACCATTGGTCCACCTTTATGGCGATATTTCGAAACGGCGTCCACCTATGGAACTAAGGATCACTCCCTTTTAAAATACTCATTAACACCTTTCGTTTGATACCATATCGTACAAACAAATTCTAGGGTCACCCCTGGTCCACCTTTATGGCGATATCTCGAAACGGCATCCACCTATGGAACTAAGGACCACTCCTTTTAAAATACTCATTAACACCTTTCTTTGATACCCATATTGTACAAACAAATTCTAGGGTCACCCCTGGTCCACCTTTATGGCGATATCTCGAAACGGCGTCCACCTATGGAACTAAGGATCACTCCCTTTTAAAATACTCATTAACACCTTTCATTTGATACCCATATCGTACAAACAAATTCTAGAGTCACCCCTGACCCACCTTTATGGCGATATCCCTAAATGGCGTCCACCATAGAACTATGGCCCACTCCCTCATAAAATACTCTTTAATGCCTTTCATTTGATACACATGTCATACAAACACATTCCAGGGTTTCCCTCGGTTCATTTTCCTACATGGTTATTTTCCTTTATGTTGTCACCATAGCTCTCAACTGAGTATGTAATGTTCGGTTACACCCGAACTTAACCTTCCTTACTTGTTTAAATGAATATTAATATGTAGTTGATTTTCTGTAGACACATTTAAAAAAAAAGTTGGTTTGAAACACTAATGGGTAATTCATGGCACTTGAATTTATTAACCGCGAGCATAGAACAAACCCTTCTTTCATTCTCTGGCCATTCGCGACAGCCGTTCTCCCTGTCAGCTATTATTTGACAGGTAGGTATGGCAATGGAGAAATAGAAAGATTTTTCACTTGTATGAATTGACAATGTACTTATCTGACAGTCTATGCTTTAGCTAGCATGGAAAAAATGAAAAATTCAAAAGGGTGAAGATGGATCAAAAGGCCCTAAGAAGATTTAAAGATAGAATGATCTATTTATGGCTCAAGTACATGGCTTCAAAATGTGATTTTTAGAGAAGAAGCGTTCATGCAGCCTCCTGAATCGATATATTACGAGCTATCGGACAAAAAAAATATTAAGGCTTCACTGTAGGGAAGTCAGTAAGAAGTGTTAAAAAATTCTGGTTCAGGACAAGACTTAAAGTACGAATAAATACTTGTTCGATAGTAACTAGATTTGCTTTAGTTCAAAAACCCACAGTTGGGGTTTTCATGTAAATTCGCTAGTTGAAAGCACGTAAAAGAGACAAAGGGTGAACTAGTTATGGTTCCGAATGCACTACACCCTTTTCAGTTTATATGCAGAAAGTTCTAATTCATATTCAGAAAATTACAATTGATATTCTGAAAGATAAACAAAGTTGTTCAAAGGAATTGTGTATTGGTACATTTATAGGTATTAGAAATATTATTAAAAAGCCTATGTTCGCTAATAAATAGCATAACTCGTAAACAATTTGTTAAATTAAGATAATTCTCGGTTGGATTACAATGCCATTAATAGAAACTTTGGACTATATAAATATTTATCTTTATTAAATAAATAAAAAAAAATAAAAGCCTTCAACATTCTTGCTCAACTAATTAATATTGAAATGTGCCTTTGTAATATTTGAAGCCATGAACCAATTAAAAGCAATAAAAATTTTTATTTTATTTATTATTAGTTAAAAATTTGTACACTAAACAAGTACGATTAGTCCAGAATAAGTTCGAGGTAAGTTGTAGAAGGGCTGTGGAAGCAGAGGAAGAGGGCGGCCACCTCTCCGCTGGAAGGACCAGGTGGTAAACGATTGAAATTCCCTTCGTGTAACCAATTGGCGACAGTTAGCAGAGCGAGCAAGCGACTGGCGCGCCCTTTTGGACGCCCACAACCGTTTTAAATGGTTAAGCGCCAATTAAGTTAGTATATAAGATGTAGGGAATCCATTATGTACGTCGGAAAATAATAAAAAACCCTATAAATATTAATTAAACTTCGCTGATTTCTCCGATTTTAGATGAAATTCAATTAACTAGTTATAATTAACATGTTCAGCAAATTTACTTTAAGTTTTCATTTTCAACTTTGCAATAACTTAGTTTTGAATATTTGATTTGATTATTTTTAAACATTTACAAAATAATTATTTTAGATAATTTTTACCTTTATGAGTTCAGCTCTATGAGCCATATAAACTGTCCTTATCATGCTTTAACTTAGATATCACATCATATATACAAAACTACAGAAAGCCACGGATCACAAAAAAGTCACATGAGAAGTAGCACAGTAATCGATTCTTGGCCCTGATCTATGAAACGTTAGCTATGAAACAATTTTTAATCTTGATAATAATTCCAAGGATTCATAGGGAACGATGCAAAAGACGACGTTGCCTCGTCATTTAAGCCTGAAATAGTACAGAGAAAGAACTTAAAACGATCAATAAAGTCGGCTAATGAACGTGAGTGGCTAAGTTTGAATTAACTCTAGCTGGTCGTAGAAAAAACAAAGTTGAAACTCCCAACGGAAAAGCATATACAGCTGGAGGTGCTTGTCGAAGTCTTCTATGGAATTTCAGCCTCACAAGATGATATTACACTATGCCGATGTATGATTAGGGTAACCACTAACATACTGAGCACAAATTCAGCATTTAAAAGAGAGAACATCTTAAGGAGTACCGGGGCTAAACAGTTTGGTGGTAAATATCGAAGGACCAATACAAAATGCTCGGAACTGTCCAGTGGGCATTATGCTATACACGCTACTGCAGCCTATTCACGAAATGTGGGCAAATTTACTTAAGATAAAGAATCGCTGTCACTGCTAACGTGCGTGCAGCGGCTCTGAAAATAGCCTCCATTGGTCGGAACAATCGCTATTGACTTATTCTCAGTGGGCATAAAACGGCTATGATAAAGAAAGAAGCACACAGATCAAGCGCGCCTCAAAGTTGTTAGCCAATACAGTACACAAGAAACGTTTGGGAAGTAGAATTACTGCCGTGATAATGAATTTCTATGCAGATGGACAGGGAGTCTAATAACAGATATTAAAGCATTGATTCCTAGAATTTTTTCCGATGTAAAATACAACAAGTAAACGAACAAATTACATACCGAAAATGTAGAGCGGCCCCAATGTGTGGCACTCTTAAAAATTTTAAATGCAATCAGGAAAAATACGAAATCGGGCCAGGGCCCTGGATACCTCAGACAAAAAAAATTTTCATCCCCGACTACGTCTAAATAATGTTTAAACCAAGATTAATACATAACACAAATATAAAGTTCAAACAAAAAAAATAAATGTTTGTAAAAACTGATTTCTTAATTGTATACAACCGGCGACAAATTCTTTGAAGCCCCTCGACAGCGGTTTGACAAACACTCCCGAGTCTATTCCACCCATGGAAAGATTCTCAGCGAAAATGCATCGGCTTACAGATGCCGTTCGGAGTCGACATAAAACATGTAGATCCCCGCCCGCCTAAAAGTTTGAATGTGGTCCATATTAAAACGTTCCTGAGATGGTCGGGTTTGTACTTTAAGGGGACTTGTTTCCGGAACGTACCGGATCTATATCCGGAAAAAGACCATCAACATCGATAAACACTCCCCAGAACCTTAGGGTAGTGTCTTTATCGCAAGAAGAACAACAACATATCTGGCAAGCTGTTACAGTTCTCACCACTGTGGTGGAGTGTTCATTCACCATACCGAATATCGTGACATCTGTTTGATGTGCAGTTTCCCATACCCTATCATCAACTGGTTGGTGCTGCTATTCGCCATTGATCTTTTTAGCCGTAAAGAATTTACTAAGAATAAATACGAATAGTGGGATCTAATCCGGTGCACAACGTTTAATGAACTATCCTTTCCTGGAGACATACCGGGTGTTATGGACCATTTTAAATGCATTTTTTGGCGACTTGGTCTGCTGATTCAAAATAATGGTTCAAGTTAGGTTCGTTACGCGGTTAAAATTTTAAACCTAAATCTGAAACTTTTTTGAACTGTGCAGTCCTTTGTTAGGTTTTAAGTAGACATTGTTCGGATCAGAGTCTACCTACTGCTGCAAGTCACACTTTTCACAAAAGAAATTTTTTATTTTTAGATTTTCAGCACCAAGTTTAAACCATTGGATTTTGCACTAAACCTAAAAAAGAAGACTAGTTTTTATTTAAACGGAAAAAATGATTTCAACTCTCAGTAAATTACGTTTTTAAACGGTTTTATTTAGCTTGACTTGACAGGCCGCACGCCCGTTGTGAACGAATTTTGTAATTAAAATGTAAGTTACTTCCCGATAAGCTAAAGCTTGAAACTTGGAATATTGTTCAGAACCCGATGACAATGCAATAATATGAAATATTTCAAAAAAACGCATTTGTGGTCCGATTTGGCTCATATTTGGACCACATAATACATACATGTACGAGTAGATTAGAGCCTTGGAAGGATTATGTGACCTAGATTGTAACCAATTGTCAGGAAAGAGTCCTTGTAACAATGAGTAACTAAATGAACTAAATAGAATGAGAAAATAATAGGCAATTAAATAAAGACTAAAAACTTGAAAACAAAATAAAAACAATACTTACATAAGTAATAATAATACTAAAAGCTAGAAAATAATTAGGTAGGTCCTAGGTATTAGTCATCACACTCCTCATCAATGTAGGCCGTTGATCAGACAATTAAATAAAAGCGTTGGACGCGTCAAATTTCTATTGATAGTCATAAGTAAGACCAACTGAACCTTAATCAGGTTATGCTACGCCTCACATTTTTAGAAATTTCACGCGCCCAACGCTTTTATTTAATTGTATGATCAACGCCCTACATTGATGAGGAGTGTGATGACTAGTACCTAGGACCTACCTAATTATTTTCTAGCTTTTAGTATTATTATTACTTAATGTAAGTATTGTTTTCAATAAAACCGTTTAACTTAAAATTGTTTTTTTTTATTTATACCTTTATATTAAGTCGCTTTCATGTTTGTCCCCCTCATACGAATTTTTGACCCACGGAAAAGTCTTTTTCGGTAACTTTCCCGTTGAGCTAGACACTTGATACTTAGAGCATAGTTCAGACCTGGGAGACATTACAATGCAAGTGAAAAAAAACGCTAGCTGGCGCACGGATCGAGATATACAAAAAATTTATTTTAAAATGGAAATTTTGTGATCGACTTTTAACTAACTTCTCGGTGATCCAGAGACTTGAAACTTAGAACATAGTTTCCGAGTAGATGGCACTACAATTCGTGAAAAACAAAATGCCGCCACGTGGCTGACGAATCGAGATAAACGAAAATCTCTGAAAAAACGCAGGGAATCTTGCGGCCGATTTTTAAGTAACTTCCCGGTGGGCTGAAGACCTGAAACTTGGGCCGTGAGTCAGAACCCGGTGACAATGCAATATTTGATCAAAAAAAATTCGCTAGTTGGCGCATGGATCCAGATATTAAGAAAATTAGTTTTGATTTGGGAATATTTCAATCCATTTTTAACTAACTTCCCGGTGACCTAGAGACTTGAAACTTGGCACACGGTTCGAGGCTTGGTGACAATACAATTTATAGAAAACAAAGTTCCGCTGGTGGCGTCCTAATTGAGATAACTACAAATCCCCGAAAAACGAGGGGAATCTTGCGATCGATTTTTGAATAACTTGCCGTGAGCTAGAGACTTGGAACTTGGGCCGTTGGTCAGAATCCGGTGACAATGCAACATTTGATCAAAAAAAATTCGCTAGGTGGCGCACGCGGATCGAGATGGTAAGAAAACAAATTTTTATTTGGGAATCTTTCAATCCATATTTAACTAACTTCCCGGCTACCTAGAGACTTGCACTTAGTTAGAGGCCTGGTGACAATACAACTTATAGAAAACAAAGTTCCGCTAGGTGACGCGCTAGTGAAGATAACTGCAAATCCTTTAAAAACGGGGGGTATCTTCCGATCGATTTTAAGTAACCTCCCGGTGAGCTAAGACCTGAAATTTGGGCCGTGAGTTAGAACCCGGTGGCAATGAAATATTTGATCAAAAAAAATTCGCTAGGTGGCGCATGGATCGAGATATTAAGAGAATTAGTTTTGATTTGGGAATATTTCAATCCATTTTTAACTAACTTCCCGGTTACCTAGAGGCTTGAAACTTGGCACTTAGTTAGAGGCCTAGTGACAATACAACTTATAGAAAACAAATTTCCGGTAGGTTGCGCGCTAGTCAAGATAACTGCAAATCCTTGAAAAACGAGGGGAATCTTGCAATCGATTTTTAAGTAACTTCCCGTGAGCTAGAGACTTGGAACTTGGGCCGTGAGTCAGAACCCAAAATTCCCAAATGCCTTTTTGTAGGCAGCACTATAAAAGTGAGAATAAAAAGATGATAAAAATTTTTAAAGACTACCTTTATATAAATGGACAAAAAATAGAAGGCAATTTTTCCTTTAATACAGACATAATCTTGTTGAATTTTGACTAAAAAACTTTAACAATAGCTCTTGTAAAAGAATTTTGGGATTTAAAATTATAAAGGTAGAGCGCTTGCTTAAATTTTAAATAATCAATTAGTTAATCCCAAGTATATGGTTTGCCTTAAATTGAAAGATTGCGCTCCACCTTTATAGTTTTTAAATCCCAAGAATTCTTTTACAAGAGCTATTGTTAAAGTTTTTTAGTCATAATTCAACAAGATTATGTCTGTATAAAGGAAAAATTGCCTTCTATTTTTTGGTCCATTTATAGGTAGTCCTTAAATTTTTTTATCATCTTTTATTAACTAATTAACTCAAAATTAGTGTGGGCTTGTAAGCGACTCATATTCCAGTTATCCACCAATCTAGAACTATGCGTTATCTGGGTCCCGGGTCATAGGGGGATAGAGGGTAACGAAGATGAGCGAGGAAATCACCAGTATCGAAGTAGGCATACACTTAGCAGTAGCCAAGGGGAATATCCAAAACTTCTACTTGAAGAAAGAACAAACGAAGTGGAATAACATCACCACCTGTGCATATCAAAATCCATTTGGCCAAACTATGATGGAAGGAGGACGAGAAGTCTTCTGAACAAATCCAGGGCCAACACACGCAAACTGATAGCAGTATGCACCGGTCATTGGGCAGTAGGCACGCATGCAGACAAGATGGGCATTCCGTATAACGACTACTGCAGAAGCTGCAAAGATCCAAATGCCAAGGAGACAGTTGAACACTTTATGTGTAAATGTCCGGCTCTAGCTAGAGCCCGACTAAGGTTCCTTGGAACCCCGTTTCTAGAAGACCTCAGAGGTCTATCTGTGATAGCAATCCCGAATATTCTTAATTTTATCAACAACTCTGGCTGGTTGTAATACATTGACCGTAACATTCCGTAGGTTTTAGACGAGTTATATGGCATCAAAACGGCTTGAAATAGCTACTTGGGCGACCAGGGTCGCAGCCATTTCACCTACCTACCTACCTTTTATTAATTTTTTTTTCAATTTCATAATAAGGTAAATATTCAAACCAATGGTAAATATTTCTAACTTTTCGTCGTTTACACTCAAACAAATGTATATGGGGTATTCCATCCCATTTCGACCAATTTTAAACCCGACCCCTTTAGAATTGGCTGAAAGGTTTTCTTCTTTTTCTAGCTTACGAAAGACGTTTTTCAGAATTTTATCGAATTTCATATGAATTTAAAAAAAACACCGTTTTTGTTTTCAAAATGCTATAACTTTTTCAAAAATTGACCGTTTGGGATCTTTTAAATTTGTTTTTAAATGTACTTTTCGGAAAAAATACAAAAAAATTTTAAAGTTTTTTTTTAATTTTTCAGTTTTTCGAGATTTTTCGAATTTCGCCATTTTTTTTTCTCATAAAAAACTTCAATCAATTCTGCAATCATCCCCACTAACCCCGGAGTGGGGCCGATTTTTTTTATTTTTTTTTAAACAATTTTTGTATTTAATTGAAAAAAAAATTTTCAAAAACAAAAAAATGTAAGAAAATGTTTTTAAGTATTTTTCTTTATATATATGGTAATCTACGATAAAGCTTACATGTTTAGCTGTGTCAGTCATTAATCCTGGTTATTTAATCGTAGATTACCATATATATAAAGAAAAGAATACTTAAAAATCATTTTCTTACATTTTTTGTTATGTAAATAAAATATATGATTCAAACTTTTTTCTTTTTGAAAATTTTTTTTCAATTAAATAAAAAAAAATATAAAAAAATCGGCCCACTCCGGGATTAGTGGTGATGATTGCAGAATTGATTGAAGTTTTTTATGAGAAAAAAAAATGGCGAAATTCGAAAAATCTCGAAAAACTGAAAAATTAAAAAAAAACTTTAAAAATTTTTTTGTATTTTTTCCGGAAAAGTACATTTAAAAACAAATTTAAAAAAAAAGATCCCAAACGGTCAATTTTTGAAAAAGTTATAGCATTTGAAACACAAAAACGGTGTTTTTTTTAAATTCATAACTTTTTTTGAGTTGGATGAAAAAATTTGAAAAAATTCTGAAAACGTCTTTCGTAAGCTAGAAAAAGAAGAAAACTTCAGCAATTCTAAGGGGTCGGGTTTAAATTGGTCGAAATGGGATGGAATACCCCATATACATTTGTTTGAGTGTAAAACGACGAAAGTTAGAAATATTTACCATTGGTTTGAATATTTACCTTATTATGAAATTGAACAGAAATTAATAAAGGTAGGTAGGTAGGTGAAATGGGCTGCGACCCTGGTCGCCCAATAGCTATTTCAAGCCGTTTTGATGCCATATAACTCGTCTAAAACCTACGGAATGTTACGGTCAATGTATTACAACCAGCCAGAGTTGTTGATAAAATTAAGAATATTCGGGATTGCTATCACAGATAGGCCTCTGAGGTCTTCTAGAAACGGGGTTTCCAAGGAACCTTAGTCGGGCTCTAGCTAGAGCCGGACATTTACACATAAGTGTTCATCTGTCTCCTTGGAATTTGGATCTTTGCAGCTTCTGGCAGTAGTCGTTATACAGAATGCCCATCTGGTCTGCATGCGTGCCTACTGCCCAATGACCGGTGCATACTGCTATCAGTTTGCGTGTGTTGGCCTGGATTTTGTTCAGAAGACTTCTCGTCCTCCTTCCATCATAGTTTTTGGCCAAATGGATTTTGATATTGCACAGGTGGTGATGTTATTCCACTTCGTTTGTGCTTCTTAGTAGAAGTTTTGGATATTCCCCTTGGCTACTGCTAAGTTTTGTATGCCTACTTCGATACTGGTGATTTCCTCGCTCATCTTCGTACCCTCTATCCCCCTATGACCCGGTGACCCAGATAACGCATAGTTCTAGATTGGTGGATAACTGGAATATGAGTCGCTTACAGCCACACTAATTTTGAGTTAATTAGTTAATAAAAGATGATAAAAAAATTTTAGGACTACCTATACATGGACCAAAAATAGAAGCAATTTTCCTTTATACAGACATAATCTTGTTGAATTATGACTAAAAAACTTTAACAATAGCTCTTGTAAAGAATTCTTGGGATTTTAAACTATAAAGGTGGAGCGCAATCTTTCAATTTAAGGCAAACCATAGTACTTGGATTAACTACATTGATTATTTAAATTTAAGCAAGCGCTCTACCTTTATAATTTTAAATCCCAAAATTCTTTTACAAGAGCTATTGTTAAAGTTTTTTTAGTCAAAATTCAACAAGATTATGTCTGTATTAAAGGAAAAATTGCCTTCTATTTTTTGGTCCATTTATATAAGGTAGTCCTTAAAATTTTTATCATCTTTTTATTCTCACTTTTTAGTGCTGCCTACAAAAGGCATTTGGAATTTTGGGTTTCTGACTCACGCCAAGTTCCAAGTCTCTAGCTCACCGGGAAGTTACTTAAAAAATCGATTGCGAAGATCCCCCTCGTTTTTTCAAGGTTTTGCAGTTATCTTGACTAGCGCGCAACCTACCGAAATTGTTTTTCTATAAGTTGTATTGTCACTAGGCCTCTAACTAAATTGCCAAGTTTCAAGCTCTAGGTAACCGGGAAGTTGTTAAAAATGGTATTTATAAATATCCCCCAAATCAAAAACTAATTCTCTTAATATCTCGATCCCATGCGCCAACCTAGAGAATTTTTTTTTGATCAATATTCAATTGCCACCGGGTTCTAAACTCACGGCCCAAATTTCATGGCCTTAGCTCCACCGGAGGTTACCTTAAAATCGATCGAAGATACCCCCCGTTTTGGATTCAGTTATATCTCACTAGCGCGTCACCCTAGCGAAATTTGTTTTCAAAAAAAAAATAAAGTTGTATTGTCACCAGGCCTCACCCCCTCCACTAAGTGCAAGTCTCTAGGTAGCCGGGAAGTTAGTTAAATATGGATTGAAAGAATCTCCAATAAAATTTGTCTTCTTACCATCTCGATCCGCCCGTGCGCACCTAGCGATTTTTTTTGATCAATGTTGCATGTCACCGGATCTGACCAACGCCCAAGTTCCAAAGTATCTAGCTCACCGGCAAGCTTATTCAAAATCGATCGCAAGATTCCCCTCGTTTTTCGGGGATTTGTAGTTATCTCAATTAGGACGCCAAAAAGCGGAACTTTGTTTTGCAGTTGGGGGGGGGGGGGG
>JARSSU010048905.1:0-19627 GCA_029619165.1 Eurosta solidaginis
GCGGCCACCGTGGTGTGATGGTAGCGTGCTCCGCCTACCACACCGTATGCCCTGGTTTCACACCCCGGGCAAAGCAACATCAAAATATTAGAAATAAGGTTTTTCAATTAGAAGAAAATTTTTCTAAGCGGGGTCGTCCCTCGGCAGTGTTTGGCAAGCGCTCCGGGTGTATTTCTGCAATGAAAAGCTCTCAGTGAAAAGTCATCTGCCTTGCAGATGCCGTTCGGAGTCGGCATAAAAATGTAGGTCCGTCCGGCCAATTTGTAGGGAAAAGCAAGAGGAGCACGGCGCAAATTGGAAGAGAAGCTCGGCCTTAGATCTCTTCGGAGGTTATGGCGCCTTACATTTATTTTTTTTTGTTAACAATAAGTCGGGTTTTCCTTCCTGACGTTATAACTCCAGAACGCACGAAGCGATTTCCACGACTTGGCATTCGTTGGAGAGGTCTTGGGCTCCGTGAGGTTTATAGCAAATTCTGGATCAACGCACAGGGTCTCGAGATATAGACCAAAACGTGGACCCGTGAACGCCTAGATAGTGTTTTTACACTATGGGTATCAAATTGAAGCTGTTGATGAGTGCTTTAGTACAGGGTAGTTATCATACCTATTGGTGACTAGGGTCTAGAGATATAGGCCAAAACGTGGATCAGCGTAACACTAGGATGTGTCTTTACATTATGGATATCAAATTGAAGCTGTTGATGTGTGCTTTAGTACAGAGTAAGTTTTATGTCTCTGGGTGACTAGGGCCAAAACGTGGACCCGGATACACCTAGAATGTGTTTTTACATTATGGGTATCAAATTGAAACTTTTGCTGTATGCTTTAGTACAGAGTGAGTTTTACACCCCTGGGTGACTAGGGTCTCGAGATTTAGGCCAAAAGATGGACCTGGATACCCCTAGAATGTGTGTGTACTATGGATATCAAATGAAAGCTGTTGCTGAGAGCTCAACCTGGAAAAACTTTTCAATATGCATGCGAAGCCCAAATAAGGACATGAATTAATAATACCCACATACCTATTTACATACATCGTATTCGATTTGCCTGAAATTTGGTATATAAATTTGCCTATATTAGTATTTACGATGCTTTTTTCCGGGAAGTAGACAGAGACGGACTGGGACTGGGATTAGGACTAGGACTGGGACTGAGACTCGGATTGGGACTGGAACAAAATATATACCACCCTCTGGGACTGGCAATAAGATATGACGAAGAATGAGAAAAACTTGAGAGAAGAGAAAAGAGAGAAGGAGACTGAGAAAGAGATAGAATGAGACGAAGATGGAGATACATGAAGCGAAAAATACGGAGGGAGGAGTGAATACAAAGATTAGGAAAAAGTGTAGAGGGGCGAGGGCAGAGTTAGACGGAAAAAGCTTTTAAAATGTATGCAGATAGACCAAATTTGGGGCAGAGCAACGTCTGCCGGGTCTGCTAGTTAAGTTATATTTGTTCGCAAACTAATTATGTGATATATTGTATACTGCCATAAAACCATCCAGAAATGATGCCGGAAGGAAGCGCAAATGATCCCGAAAAAGTCTCGAATTACCCCGACGGAATCCAGGACGGATCCCCAAAACCATCCAGAATTAATTTTTCGAGGCGACCGAATTGGTGTCATGGTAGCATGCTCTGTCTGGGTCCTGGGTTCAACACCCGAGCAGAACATCAAGAATGGAGAAAAACGTTTTTAATTAGAACCAAGTAAGGACGGGACTGTCTTTGGCTGTGCCGAAGACTTCATACTTTCATGAATGGGGCTGAACAATAATCTTATCCCGTTCGTAATCTCCAAATAATCGGATGTATAAGATAAGAAATATATAGTGAACAGATGTGCATACCTAAACGATTTTTAAGATAAATATAAAATAAAAAATGGCAAAAAACCCCCTTATCTGAACGATCGGTTGTATGGGATATAACTATATATAGCTCCGATCAAAGTGATTTTTTCAGGATATCTTCTATGATATATTAGAATCACGGTTATACTTTCTAAATTGCGGCAGGAATGACCAAAATCGTCTTATCTGAAGGATCGGTTGTATGGGAGATATATGTTATAGTGGTCCGATCCTACTGGATCCGACAAATGTCAAATATAATACAAAAATACATCCTTGTGCCAAATTTCATTGAGATATCTCAGAATTTGAGGGACTAGTTGCGTTCAAACAGACAGACGGGCGGACAGACGGACATGGCTATATCAACTCAGTTCGTCGCCCTGATCAATTCGGTATACTTAATGGTGAGTCCATCTTCTATATTTCTCAACGTTACAAACATCGGACCAAAGTTAATATACCATTTAATGTTCATGAAAGGTATAAAAAGTGTTTAGCATACACTCCGAATGTATGTATGAAAAGCTCTTTGGTGGAAGCTCATCTGCCTTGTAGATACCGTTCGGATTCGGCGTAAAATCACGTAGGTGTCGACCCGCCAATTTGCAGGAAAAATTAAAAGAACCACGACGCAAATTGGAAGATAAGCTCGGCCTAAAATCTCTTCGGAGGTTATCGCGCCTTGCATTTATTTATTTATTTTATTTATAATGGGCCGAGTGAAAACAAACAAGATTTTTTGTTGTGTAGCCTTGACTTTAATTAAAATGTATTGTTGTTATTTAAAATTCCTGGAATTTTTACTGAAAGGTTTTTGCTTACTTTTTATTCACATTGCTCGATTTGGTATAAATAGCGCCCACAAAATTAATCTCGATGTACTTCATACTTAAAGATTGATGCAAAAGTTCTTAATTGAAAATGAATTCACGCCATATTTTCGCGATGTTTTTTGTCGTTCTACGCTGCTTTTCCAATACGAATGCGGAATTTCGCGTTATAAATAAAAAAATTATAGAAATAAAGAACAGCGCACACACGGTTGCAATATTTTGTTGTTCCGACTATCTTTGCGTTGGTTCAATAATCTCCAAGCGTTCGGTGGTTACAGATGGGCCTTGCGTATACGAATTCCGGACAAATTGGCAGGATCTCACCGTTAGAGCTGGTTCAAACCATTTATCATATCATAGTCAATCACTCCAAGTGAGCGGTATATTTTTGGAAGATGAGGACGATCCATTCTATATAGCTGTGGTTGTAGTGGAGAATCGTTTTGAATGGGTTACAAATTTTGTAGCGCATGTAAAGCTTTGCGATACCAATACCGAATTAGAACCGGGCCAGGATATGCGTGTTAGTGGATGGGGTTGGGACCCTATATCTGAACAAAGTTGTCCTTATCTCAGAACTGCTAAAATGCCTATAATACAAAAGGATGCATGCAAGAGCGAAACTTCATATTCGGCCGAGATACCAGACAAATCATTTGTGCTGGAACTGAAGGAGGTAGACTGGGTTATAAAGATTCTGGAGCAGGGGCAATTGTGGATCGAAAACTTTGTGCGGTGGCACACTCTCTTGGTACTGCGGCCGGTTTTCCGAATTTTTTTACAAATTTAAAAAATCAAAAAGTTAGAGATTTTTTAGTTCCCTATGCATCGGAGTTGTTATAAATTCACTGTTGAGTGGAATACACCCTTACTCGACAAAACACCGGACTTCGAAACAATTTGAGATAGGTCGTTTTCGAATTGAGATATGGTGACATTCCACTCAACAGTCGATATTTGTTTTATATATCATGTATCATTTTATATATCATTTGTTTTATACATCGTGTGCAAATAAATTGTTATGATTGCAAATAAATAAATATTTTTGATTGTATGCAATGAAAGTGGTACGTATGTATGTGCCTTAAATTGTGAGACCATAGTTTGATCACTACTGTAAAGTTTCCTCGCGTATGAATAGATCATGAGATAAAAAGAAAATTGCGCAACAACTACTTTCAGGCCCAGGCAAACTCCATGTAAAACAGATGATCGAAACAACTCTATGGAATCACCGTAGTCGGTTATTGAATTCATAGAATAAAGCCTTAGTCATAACGATACCATAGCCAGCCAATTAGTTGTTGGTTTTCACCCATACCCACAATCTATAAATGTTTGCGCTAAACTCGCCAGCGCACATGCTGGAGATTATATTTTTCGTTTCGAAATTTTTTACATTTTCTATTTCATGAAGTTATCACATATTTTAGGTTAAGGCACCAATAACCGAAGCCAGTATAAATATATTAAGTGAAAATATGTTTACGAATTGGGCGTTGTGAATATGGAAAGTTTTCCAGGGCCTTAAGGAGCTGATATTTTACCAAAATACGATTTTACTTTGGCAAAAGGTGTCGCTGGATGTCGTTTCTTATTGAAACAACGTTTTTATACTCAGCTGAGCAGAGCTCACAGAGTATATTAATTTTGTTCTCATAACGGTACCCCGTAACGGCATAAACTAATCGAGATAAATATAGACGTCTATATATCAAAATGAGCTGGGCGAAAAAAGAAATCCGTTTAGCCATGTCCGTCCGTCCGTCTGTCCGTTAACACAATAACTTGAATAAATTTTGAGGTATCTTAATGAAATTTGGTATATAAGTTCCAGGGCACTCATCTCAGATTTCTATTTAAAATGAACGAAATCGGACTATAACCACGCTCACTTTTTCGATATCGAAAATTTCGAAAAACCGAAAAAGTGCGGTAATTCATTACCAAAGACGGATAAAGCGATGAAACTTGGTAGGTGGATTGACCCAATGATGCAGAATAGAAAACTAGTAAAATTTGGACAATGGGCGTGGCACCGCCCACTTTTAAAAGAAGGCAATTTAAAAGTTTTGCAATCTGTAATCTGTCAGTCGTTTAAGATATCACGATGAAATTTGGCGGGTGGATTACTCCTATTACTATATGTGTTCTAAATAAAAATTAGCAAAATCGGATGACGAAAAAAAAATTTTAAAAGTCAAATGGAATCATGTCAGGAATACTGTTCGTGGTATTATATATATATACAAATAAATTAGCGGTACCTGAAGGATGATGTTCTAGGTCACCCTGGTCCACATTTTGGTCGATATCTCGAAAACGCCTTCACATATACAACTAAGGACCACTCCTTTTTAAAATACTCATAAACACCTTTTATTTGATACCCATATCGTACAAACACATTCAGGGTTACCCAGGTTCATTTTCATTAACAAAGGATGAAGGAACATCGTTCCAAGAAACGTCACCCTTGGTCTACCATTTGTTCGATATTTCCCAAACGTATGTGATATGGTGTGATGGTAGCGTGCTCCGCTTGCCACACCGTATGCCCTGGGTTCGCACCCCGGGCAAAGCAACATCAAAATTTTAGAAATAAGGTTTTTCAGATAGAAGAAAATTTTTCTAAGCGGGGTCGCCCCTCGGCAGTGTTTGGCAACAACTCCGAATGTAGTTCTGCAACGAAAAGCTCCTCAATGAAAACTTATCTGCCTTGCTGATACCGTTCGGAGTCGGCATAATAAAACAAGTAGGTCCCGGCCCCCAATTTGTAGGAAAAATTAAAAAAGGAGCACGATGCAAAGACAAGCACAGCCTAAAATCTCTTCGGAGGTCATCGCGCC
The DNA here is from genome assembly GCA_029619165.1 of Eurosta solidaginis. Taxonomy (NCBI): domain Eukaryota; kingdom Metazoa; phylum Arthropoda; class Insecta; order Diptera; family Tephritidae; genus Eurosta; species Eurosta solidaginis. Next base: position 5,550 of record JARSSU010048905.1, read on the forward strand.
TTAAATTTATTTATTTTATGTGTAAAACGTAAATTATGGGGAATATCGTTAAGCGTATTCTATAGAACTATTTGGGGAACGGGACATTGAATTTTAATTCCACTCCTTGTTACTGTTCTTCTTTTTACTGCCTTGCCCAGAAATATCACACGAAACAGTCCCATGGTAATCTCAGAAAAGTCTGGATATAATCCCTGCATGACCTTAAATATGTACATACAACCTAGAAATATACACCGCCGATAAACGCCGCCGCCACCACCGATTTTTGTCGTTTTTCGCACGCCGCCGCCGAATGTCAAAAATATCGACGCGGCGGCGGCGGTGGCGGAGTCCGGCGCGTTACTATATTTTCTACTCGTTTAAGGCTGTCGAAAATTGGTCAGATATGGTGAAAGTGGTATCAACGGATACGCATCACTACAAGTTATAAGAAACTAATTGCGAAATTTAACTCTTTCTAACTGTTCAAGGGTTATTTAGCCAAGGCCAAGATAATACTTTTTTGTGTTAAAACCCAATTGCACGTGTAAACGCCGTGGCGCTTAGATTTACATAAACAATTTGGTTTGAAAGTACCAGGAGCATTTCCTTAACCTTGACCCTCATTAGTCGGCACGGCCATTTAAGGTATGATCTAAAGATGTTACAACGGAAAGCCTTGCTATTTGAATAATTTTGAGTCTCAGTGATGATTAAACTCATTTAATATCAGGAAATATGTACATACATATACTAGCGGAAAAAAGTATTGGCACTTGGTTTTGCTTAAGAAAAATGCATTGGTATGAGTGTTGGAAATTCGAGTTCAATGCTCAGCTCCCGGAAAGCTAGCTGATGAAGAAGTGAAATTCAGAAACATGTCCTAGTAACCATCGCCGTTTGTAAACTTTACAATTTTTCTCTAATATCAATAACAAAACCATTGTATAAAGCAATATGAGCGAAGCTCGCTAATTAAATACATATAATCTTAAGAAAAATAATTTTCTCTAATTCTTTTATAAAAAACATGTACAAATATATAATAAAATTAATGTAAACCAAAGTTCAAGATTTTACGCAAAATTCGCAAAAATTCGAATTCTTCAGTAAAATATTAAAATGTTCACCAAAGCTTTCAAGAATTTTTCTGAGTATGTAGTTTTGTAGTACCAAGATTAAAATATCATATCTAAATTTTCGTCCCGATTGGAGACAATTAAGGGGTGTCACAAAAGGATCATAGCTAAAAATTTTTTTTTGAAGACTCAAAAGGTGAAAATATTTTATTTATTATTTTATTATACGAAATCGATAATATTAAGGAAGGCGATACCACATATATTGGCTCTGATTGGAATCGGAATCAGCGTACCATTTTGTACTCTTGAATTTGGAGTTTCCTTTGGCCTGAATCGTCTACAAATATGTGACTTGTAAATGCAGCCATAATATTCGGAACGCGAAGGTTGTGGCCGGCCGTCCGATGGCATTGTATTGTAACGAATTTAGGGAAATTCCGCTTATTTCAAACCTTCTGCTATCGTTCGAATCCCTAAGCTGTTGATTAAATCACTCCAATATACAGTATTACAAACTGGTCTTTATTTAGATTACCTTAGGAGTAGTACTTCACAACCAATGGCGTGTTTAAATTAAAACTGATTATTGACTACTCAGCTTGCGCTACTTTTATACTCTCCGTTGCTTCATTCGCATATTTGTACTAAAGTCTAGACGTTTCGTCTTCTAGAACTGCTGTATCTCCTGCTTGGCAATTGAGCTACATATATGCGTATGTATGCATGGTCGCAGAGAGCCGAGCCGGGCCCCCCTAAAAAATATTTATTTCATATAAAATAAGATTTACTGGAGCACTTACATAAATGTTAGATTTCATTGTTTGATTTGCTTAAATTAACTTTTTCTAAATATGTAAATTTTAAGAGCTTGAATCAGCCAAGGAGGTTTTCCTTCCGTGCTTTTTGGTCTGCGAATATGGAAATTACCGATTCAGAGAGCAAGGCTGGACTCCAACGCCAATGTCCCAAGGCTTGTCAAGCGATTTTGGTTCATAGTAGAACGTAAAAAAATTTTCACGCGAGACAAAAGAACGCTCCCCTTCAGCCACACTGGAAGTGTGCACACTGGAAGTGTGCAAAATATTCTTAATGCTATGCAGATGTTCGCAAATAATACTTCCATCTTAAAGTAAAGTCATGAAAATTTGTTCAGAAGTTGAAATGGTAGCAGCGAATCACATCCCAAATTTGCTAAGTGGATGGCTTTGAGATGAATGGTTTCATCTATTAGATCCGTAGAAATATCGATACCATAAATCGTGCAGAATGCCGCTGCCTTTTCTCTGAGCTCTTCTTCCGTCAGATCCTGATACTTCCACAAAAAACTAAATTTAATCGCAGTGTCATTTACGGCTTCGAAACGTCTTGTCATGTTACCAATCAAGCAGTCCAAAAGAACGTAAAAAATTTGCTGTTTGCATTGAGTTTCGGAATCACACTCAGGTGATTCGCCAGGTAGTTCATCGAACTGACGCTTTCTTATCTTCCTTCTTTTCTCTGCGAAGGTATTCACAACTCCTATACTCCCTGACAAAATCTTACATTCTTGAAGTATGATCGACCATTGATCCTGAACTTCTTTAACTCATCAATCAGGCTACGTATATTTTCTGTTTCCACGTCCAGTGTGGCATTTGGCTTGCAGTACCAGATTTCGATGGTTGATTACCGTCAACACTTTGAGCCAAATGGAGGATAAGAGGATGCACTCAAATTTCCCCATACATGCATCAATACCTTTCAAATCCGTTACTGTTTCTGTACTCAGATTCAAAAGCTTGATTTCATCAATAGCTTTCAATATTTGGGGAATGTGAGTTGCGAAAGGTTTCACACTATCCACGCGAGCAGACCATCGTGTTTGTGACATGCTGTGCAAGGAGCAACTAGTTTTTTCCTTGAGAATTCCCCATCTCTAAGGGCTTTCGTTAAAGATTTTATACAATTTCTGCATAATACCGAAAAATGCGATGACTTCTGCACCACATTAAGCAGCTTGCACTCCACATAATTTAAACTATGACAAGCACAAGGTGCAAATATTGCCAGGGAGTTATCTCTCAGGATATGACTCTGCGCTCCTTTGTAATGAACGCTCATATTACCGCCATTATCATACCCTTGCCCACGCCAGTCATCCAGTGAAATATTGTGCTTTTTTAGAGTGCTGCGAATCAGCTCAGCGATAGCTTCTCCTGTTTTTGCGTTACAATCAACAAACTCTAAGAAGCGCTCTTGGATTTTCCATTTTCCGGAGTCCCTGTCTAATAAAACATAACGCAATATAAAAACAGTCTGCTCAATATGCGCCCAATCAGGGGTTGCATCCACTATTACTGCTTAATACTTGACGGACTTTCTCCCGCCTTCTATCTTTCTAATTACTTGACTTGTCAGACTTCTATAAACTCATTTTGTATTCCATCAGACAAATAATGTGCTTGGAGGCGATTCTTTTTCGTTTGAGATTCCCTCACCCTCTCCAAAGGTTCATGCAATAGGAGGTCATAATTGGTTATCAGTTCCAAAATACCGAGAAAGTTTCCATTTTTTGGATTTCCGATCAATGAATTATCCCCTTTAAATGTCAATCCTTTTTCTCCAAGAAACAAAACAACATCAAGAGATACTTCTCTCCAGCGAGCTGCTTCATTTTTAAGGGTTTCCGCTAAGAGAAAATCCACTGAACTTGCATTTCGAATTCTCATTTCATATTGGCGCCACTCTATATAGCAAGTTTTATGTGTTTGACTATTTTCATATTCAGGAATTTTACCGTGTAACCTCTTCCAACCTTTTTATTTAGAATAACCTGAAGATTTTGTCAAAGCTGATCGGGTATTTTCGGAAATTTTGCTGAAAAGCCGGCATGGAAAACAAAAAAGTGCTTCTTTTGTTGCACTCCAAACGAGCCAATCACGCTTTACTTTTTCTCCGTTTTTTTTTGGAGTAGTATGGAGTATGATTTGAAGGAAATGTCGACCACTTTAGTCGTTGAGAAGTCGAAATAAAATGTGATTTTAAGTTAGTTGAAGCATTTTTGACAGATAGCGCTTTTAAAATTGTGTCAAAAACGTTTATCTAACTTAAAATCACATTTTATTTCGACTATGACTATGCCCCATAGTATTTGATAGGATGCTTATGATTTTAGAAAAGTGATTTTCAATTTTAAAACAATTTTTTGTAGCAACACAATATGTATGTATCTATGGAATCCTAGTTAGAGTACTGTCAATACTGCTTTGCCTTGCCGGGCCCCCAAAAACCTTCCGGACCCCAGGGCAATTGCCCTGGCTGCCTCCCCCTCTCCGCGGCCCTGTATGTATGTGTGAATAACAACTTCGACTGATGACTACATCTGTGTGTGAGTTATCTCTTCGTTGCCTTTTATATATGTGTGCAAATGATGATTGATATGTTCATGCATATACGAGTGGCTGCTTCATGTTTTTTTTAATGTTGCGTGATTATTTATTTAGCATCAGCTTAGTGATGCTAATATTCGTCACAGTATGTTGACAGCAAAGCCTTGGCTAGATAGCCAATTCGTGAAGTGCTTTCTTATTTCCCTGTTGCCATAATCAAGTTTTTCGGTTGATATTTCTCAAGGCATTTAGTCGACAATGCAGAGATGTTCAGCAAAAGTGTATCCTAAAGACTATAGCGTGTGGCAGGGTACCCTCATTTATATCCTTTCGTGTGGCTGGACGCTATTAATGCTACAAAAAACCTGCAGAACTACAAAGTATGCACAAGTTATTTTTTGTATTTTTTTGTATGTTTTTTTTTGTTTGTTTATATAGTTGTGTATGTATTTAGCTCTGCATAAAAGTGTATGCACTTAAGGACTGTTAAAAAGAAAAAAATACCAACAAAAAAAAACAGTTTTTATTCAAATATCGGTGCAGGACCCTCCGACCAATTGAGAACTGTTAAAACGATTTGGTGGCTGAATTTTCTAAAGTTGATAAAAAAAGTATTGTTCTTTTATGCATTTTTAGGGTGGTTTTCCCTACTGGCTGCTCACGAAATATCCTACCATAAAGTTGCGTACATCGGATATAAGTAGGTATCGTAAGTTAGTATTTATACACCAAAACTTTTCTTGTCCATTTACAGAAATAGATCTACGTTTGTACAGATTTAAATAAAACCCTAGTGGCAACTCTACTGCTACCGCAACAAAAGTTCGGGTGTATAAGAACGCTCTAAATAACATAACCTTATTAAAAATATCTAAAATTTACATTCCCATTTATATTTTACACAGATTACCTATTCGAAGTACGGACCTGGTACAATGTACTTTTCGAGCGCATGAAACCTTATCTCTATGGAAATGGCGGGCCTATAATTATGGTGCAGGTAGAAAATGAATATGGTTCCTATTACGCCTGTGATAAGAAATATCGTACTTGGTTACGTGATGAAACACTTGCGCACGTCCAAGACAAGGCAGTGCTCTTCACCAACGATGGACCGAGTGTGCTAAACTGCGGACATATTGAAGGGGTGCTAGCTACGATGGACTTTGGTGCGGGCGATCAAATAAGTAGTTATTGGGCACGTTTACGGCAGATACAACCGAAAGGTCCGTTGGTCAATGCTGAATTTTATCCAGGTTGGCTGACACATTGGTCGGAAGCGATGGCGCGTGTGCGCACCGAATCGATTACCAAATCATTTATGTAAGAAATAGTTACTGAATAATAGTGAGATATTCTGTAGGGCGTTGAAAATACGGAACCATTTTGAACAACTTTCCTGAACCTTATAAAAGTTTACAACCGATTTCGAACCGGCTATTTGGAAGAGGTAGTTTTCAGATTAAAAAGTTTTTTGTTGCAAATTTATTTTGATGTGTAAAAGCATCTTTGCTCAAGGTATGGGGAAATCCAGAATATAATTGAAATCGTAAACGTAATGTGGGGACAATGATATGGCTGAGTTGATATGAGCGCATTCAGAGACCAGTTCAGTTAAGAAAAATGAACGAAATCAGAAAAACCAAAATCGAAATATAAAAAAAGGAGAAAAATAAAGGAGCAAAGAGAAAAGCAAATGTTAAGAAGATGAACGAGAGGAAAGTGGGCAAGAAAATGCAGTATAATTATGTATGACGATATGTTTGATAATAATAATTCTTGTATTACGGTGACGAGAGAAAGTAACCGAACCCAAATCGGCAACGGAATCTAATCGAAGATAGAAACTGGCCACAGATTAAATCGAAAACATACCGAGATCAGGACCAAAACAGTACTAAAAACAAAACTGGAACGATATCTGGAAATGAAAGCGGAACCGGTACTAAGACCGAAACTGAATACGAAACTAAAACTGCAACCGAATTTGGAACGGAAATTTAAAACGATACTGAAACCAATACAAAAAGAGCACAGCCCAAACTGGAAGTGAATCAGGAACGGAAACTGAATACGAAACTGAAACCGAATTGAGGAACGAAACTGTACCGAAAACAGACCGAAACCGAATCACAACCTGGAATCGAGAACAGGACCAAAGCCAGATCAAAATCTAAACTGGAGCTGAAACCAAAGCCGAACCCGAATGAAAGCTGTTATCGAAATCTAAGCGAAATAGGAACCGAAACCGAAATGAGAACTTAAGCAATAACCAAAAGGAAAAGTAAAACCAAACCAAAGTCGTGACGGCAACCGAAACCAATACTAAAACTAACACTAAAATAGGACGTTGAACTAGAGATGATACTGTATAATATGTGTGTATAAAGGAGAGCCGTTTTCGCGGTTAGGTTGAACTGGCCGGTTAATCAAAGTCTCACAAATATTGAATGTGTCCATATTGTCATCAGAATATGTTTGACGACCAAACGGAAAACACCCAATTAGGTACAAGGACTTATGTTATAGAAAAACTCCGCCCTCTTGGCAAATACAAGTAGTTTCCTTGGACCTAGCTTGAGCGCAGCACACGAGCACAGAAACACGAAATAAAAACCTTGCCCGACATCTGCATACCAGCCTGAACCGAACTTGAATTGCGTATCATAATTTAAATTAAAGTCAGATAAAAAATCTAAAAAGTTTGCAGCTTAAACTTTAGCAAGAAAATATTTAGTATTAATGTGTATAGCAACAAAGTCGAAATTTCAAGCCGCTAACAAGCAAACTTGATTCTTAGAATCGCGGGATGGAAATAGGTTTCGGGCGCATAGTATCTCAATGAAGTTGTTCAGATTGGTCCATTGAGCATATGCATATGGTCCGAAGTCGAAAAAAAAACTAAACTATAATTTTATTTTTCTTTGCATTTTCAGCGAAATGCTGGATGTTGGTGCCAGTGTCAACTTTTACATGATGTTTGGTGGCACAAACTTTGGCTTCACAGCTGGGGCAAACGACGGTGGTCCCGGACGCTATCAACCTGACATTACTTCTTATGATTATGATGCACCCATGACGGAGGCTGGTGATATAACAGCGAAATTTTTGAAGTTGCGCGAGATAATTGGAAACTATTTGCCCATACCCAATATACCACTGCCCGAACCAATACCAAGAAAACACTATGGTACAATTCGTTTAAATGCGTGCTGTACTTTTTTATCCAAGCAGGGTCGTGAAACATTATCAGCTGGCGTTGTATTAAGCACAAAACCGAAGACGTTCGAGGCCTTGGATCAATATTCAGGTTTTGTGTTGTACGAGACTACGCTGCCGTCTTTTAAAAATGATCCCACCATATTACGTGCAAGCGGCGTGCATGATCGTGCTTATGTTTATATCGACGACCAACTCGTCGGTATACTTTCACGCGAGACACCCATCTTTGAGTTACCAATAAGTCCCACTTACGGCGAACGTTTACAATTGTTGGTAGAAAATCAGGGACGTATTAATTATGGACCCGTAACAGATTTCAAAGGCATAACCAGCAATGTGGTGCTCGGTAAGGATGTACTCTCTAATTGGACTATGACAAAATATCCTTTGGAATCCGTGGAGGATATTGAAACTTTAATAGCATTAGTAAATGCTACACAAGGTGGTAATAGTGGTATTTTTCACAAAGCCGAAGGTAGCACGGTTTTGCGAAATGGGCCAACTATTTATCATGGTAAACTGTCGATTGCTGGGGGACAAGTTGCCGATACGTACTTAGACACTAAAGGTTGGGGTAAGGGGTTAGTATTTGTAAATGGTGAGAATTTGGGTCGATATTGGCCCGCGGTTGGTCCACAGGTGACACTCTATGTGCCACGTGAAGTACTTAAAAGCGGTGATAATCGCATTTTACTTATCGAGTGTCAGCGCTCAGCTGCAGCTAATGAAATCACATTCACAGATACACCGAATCTAGACGGTTTTTAGCTAGCTCTAAATGTTACTAGTCTTAAGTATAAAAACAATTGTAAATATATTTTAAAAGATGATATCATTAGAAACTAAAAAGGAAATAATATAAAGAATGGATTATTTAATATTTCGAGGAAAATTATAAATTACGCAACGAGTCTCTTTTCTTCCTGTGGTTCAAGATTCGTAGTGTGACTCATTGCGATGCAAGAGGTCACCTCGCCACAGCAGGCGCTTAGTTTCTGTAGAATATTAATCACCTTGGGGTGAGCGAAGGGTAAAATTTCAGGGAGCCCTAAAAAGGAACTGCTACAACGACAGCTTCTTCGGAAAATAAAGGACGATAGTAGCAATTCTTTCGGCCGAGGACCTTGATATGTAGCCTGTGAATAGCAAAACCCGAATCCTATCAAAAACTCACTTAAGCCCTGGATAAGACCTGCAGGATCAAAAATATTGATCTGGTGACCAACGAGCGAGGCATCTTTTGAAGAAAATTTGTCTTAAGATCAAATATTTTTACAGAACGTAGGAATCTTGTTTTGGCACTCTGAAAGAAAAAAACTGCCAAACTGGCATTATTCCTATATCTTACGTCTGCTTGTTTATTTGAAGCATATAATGCTGACCCTCATCCGTTGCCTGAGATAACGAGAAGTGCATACGGGTTCTGAGGCAGCAGCGCGTCTACCTTTCGGCAGACATCTGCAAAACATTGCTACAATCAATTAGCTTCACAATCGGGAACTGCTTTACTACGTAATTTTTTGCCCCTTCGGACTCAGCGTTATCTCTTTTTCGCTTTCACCTCCTAGAGAAACTTTGAGTCTTTATGTTATCTCTGTTTGACTTTTCACTCATTTCATCCATCTTCTCTGGTCTATTCTCCGACCCCGACCATGGCTCCCGAACGTTAGACAATCCTTTAGTCTGTCCGGTACTTTGAGAGAACTCTTTTACTGTGAGATGGCTTTATTACATGTTCTTTCGGACATGCCTGCTTCTTCCACTTGCAGCAATATCATCTTCCATTCTTCCTTTGTCTCCATTCCTATCTACGTTCGAAACTTCTGTGTAATCCATTTTGATCATTTGCACGACAAGAGGTGCTCAAGCGGACGGATTAAGTTCTTTCGTACATTTAGACTGACTCCGATTTCGTGTCCGACTTTTAAAGTCCGAATTATATCTAAACTAAATCTGTTCCTTAAGTTTACTTTTGCAAACGGATTTTCAAATATACAGAAAGTCCCGGCATGTTAGGGCAACTTTCAGGGATATTCGAGAAAGCACTCATTTCGCACGTCCTTATATAAGCTTACACCATTGATTAAGGTAATGCAAATTTTCTTATTAGTATTATTTTAGTCAACATCCTCATTTGATCCAACTAAATATGTGCCTCTTGTACACCGCTTCGACTATGATTTGAAATCCGACTCCGGTTTCAGTTTATTCGCTTCCTTAACATCCCTGGTTCGAACACACACTTGAGGTGGCGTTTTTAATGCTACCAACTTGTTTAATGACTTTCATTGTGTTAATCTTGGTCATTTCTCCATTGGCTCGTTTACGGCCTTAAAACAAGTTGCTTGCTTGACTTTGCTTGAGTTCCTTTTACAATATCAAATACTTTAACACTTGGACTATTGACGGCTTTTATAAATAAAACGTGAGAAAAGTCGTATCATATCAAATGTCATAAAATTGCGAAAAGGTAGCTCGTAACATACTCTCATTTCGAAATTGCCAAATAAATCTAAGAGTCACGCCACTTGAGGCCAAGACAAAGAAACACTCATAGCTACCTATAAAGTAAGTGACAAGCCACTTGTTAGGCGTCTCCGGTATGGTAGACGAGCTTAAAGGAAACACTTTGGTGGAAGTTGCAGACCTGTCAAAACACCGCCTTCAGAACAGAACTGCCACAGGATGTCTTCTTATGTCGCCAGAACATCGTATACAAAACGTGGTGGAAATACTTAAAAAAAAATCAGGGAAACGAAATGCTGTATGAGCAGTTTCTGTTAAATACTCAGAAATATGAACATCGTAACAAACACTTGATTTCAGTGGCCCCGCCTCCCAGGGACATAAGGGGCAGTAGGGACATAAGGTGGTCTTGAATCAAAAAGCGTAGGAAGCCCTCACTTTAGCGTAAGTCTTATGCCGATAAACACCCGGCGAGCCCCGTTCTGACTGTCCAATAATCAAAACTCGCCGTTGAGGAAAGCAGACTGCTCAGGAAGATGCGCACCACTCTGGCAAAAATTCGATATGGATTGTGTAATAAGTTAAACTCTTACTTATCCAGAATCAACTCCAGAATCAACTCCTACATACGAAATATATGTCCTGCATGTAATGTGTCTCTACCACCCATCTTTTCAATTGCTGCAATGTCTCTTTGGTCCAGCTCTGTTGAAACTGCTTGGACCTCTGTTAATGGATGTGGATGACAAATTGTGAGCAATCGCACCTATTGTATGGGTACATTGTTACAAAAAAGAAAGGAGATCAAACCGGTGATGAATGTGATTCTACATATATCCTATATGTTCTGTTTTCGTCGTATCAAATTTCACTTTTAGTCTTGGTTTTGTTATTTTTCCGACAGATTGAATAACTGATATATAATGCAGCCATTTTCCGTCGGCCATTGCCAAATATCGTTTGGAGACAAACTGGTTTCGACCTTTTGCCACCTTCAGTACCATTTTTTGTTTTGCTTCTACAACCGTTATAAGACAGTGAAAATCACACATTTATCCTTGATTTTCAATTTGTTTGACATCATTAATCTCAAATTGGTACAATATACACCTGTGGGTAATATTTTTTTAACTCGGTTTTAAAATGCTTTTTATTTAACAAATTTTTTTTCCAACGGCTACCATTATGAGACTTTTTAAAATTGTTTGCTAGGATTTTGTGTCATATTTATCTAATTTAGAATACAGTTACGATAAACAGGAGTATTTGAAATTTGAGTATACTAAATTCACTTTGGGTTCTTCCAATCGCCAACGACTAGAGGTTTTTGCTATGGGCTGCATCTGAGATCGTACCAGTATCGTGAGCAAATATCTAAATGTATCCCGAAGTCACAAGGTATGCTAGATTCAGCTTTTGAGCTATCAAGCCCCTCTTCTTCTTAATAGTAAAACTGCTTCCTGCTGGATCAAATGCCAATTCATATTATAACAGTCTGTTGTGATGGAATTTATGGCTCCTTAAAACCTTGGAAATTGTTACTAGCGTTAAATTTTCTCTCATGCTTTATTTTCATAATATGTAATATGAGGTCCTATTTAGTATATATAGTCTACTGTGCCCATATTGGAACATTCATGTTTCGAAGTTTTGAATAAAGCAAATGATTATTCTTTCTTTACACGGAGCCGTAAAGTGTTGAAATTGATTACTTATTTATTGAATTCACGGGTTTATAATTGAATAATTACAACTCCAAATTCATCAAACCCTTACATGCGTTCTTGGAGAAAAAACGGAAAATAAGTATACTAAGATCAAGATCTATTTATTAAAATTTTTATTTCGTCGGACCCATTAAAGATTGGCACGTTTCAAATTTCCATGGAAAACTTACACGATTCGTTTTAGCGGGAAAAAACTAGCACGTTTCAGGTATTTGCGTGGAAGAGTAACACTTCTCAAGTGTTTGTTTAAGAACTAGGACAGTTCGTTGCTCACGTCGAAGACCTACACGTGGAAGACCACGCGAACAACTGAAACGTGCTATTTTCCCACTCGAGCACTGAGAAATGTTATGGAACCGACAATTTAATCACCACACTTCTGACTATCTTTAAAGAAAATTATATTTGCAATGGCACCAACACTTTCTTGTGTATGTTTATTTTTCTATGCGCAAGGATTAAATGTTCCCAAATCGGTACAGTGCCCACAATGGGTTAACTAGATTTCGTTGCCATTAAGTAGAGTTTCCTCTTCTTTAGAGTTATACAATATTCTATAAATAGTCAGTTTTTAGAGGATCAGATATTCTTTTTTGATATAAAACAGATATTTTAAAAAATTTTGTAGTGACCATTTAGAATCTCAGTGAATCCCTTGATAAAATTACGAAATTGCCTGATGATGATTACGTGGCGGTTTTCGAAATGGTACCATCGCAATTTGCCAGAAATGTTTCTTTCTTTCCGTTTCTCTTAAAAACATAATAATTGAATATTCAATTATTATAAGCCGGTGTTAAGCTCATGAATTCTTAAATATTAAGACCGATATTAAAAACACACAATTAATTTGCTTAGAAAGAAACATGGTTCAACTATATGGTGGCTCATCATTATGTTAAACTACTTTTTAATAAAAAACGGCGTTAAATAATTGTCAATATGTCAATGTCTCCTTTTGACAGTCCCTATACAGTGAAATGAAAAAAATAAGATCAGCTGATGAGATGAGCCAACCATATAATTGAGCCACGGAAAGAAATTGAACAATATTCAAGTTATTTGTGCACAGCGTAGACATGTTTTTAAATTATTTTAACGTCTCCGAACACAAAATAACAACTCCATGTTTGCTGTAATCAGGGCCCGGATAGTGTTATACGTTCCGTGATCGAATTAATTTTTTAAATCACAATAGCACTGAAATTATGATTAGGATTGAGGTAATACGTGTAATATAGGCCTATATGTATGCTTAATAAAAATTAGCAAAATCGGAGAACGACCACGCCCACTTTAAAAAAATAAAGTCAAATTTTAAAAAAAGTTAATATCTTTACAGTATATAAGTAAATTATGTCAACATTCAACTCCAGTAATGATATGGTGCAACAAAACACAAAAATAAAAGAAATTTTCAAAATGGGCGTGGCTCCGACCTTTTTCATTTAATTGTCTAGATACTTTTAATGCCATATGTCGAACAAAACATTACCAATCCTTGTGAAATTTGCTAGAGGCTTAGATTCTAGGACGATAATTGTTTTCTGTGAAACAGGGCGAATCGTTGAAGGGCACACGGCCCGAGAGGGGAGGGAGGAGGAGGGGAAGAGAGGCATAAACAGGCGCGCCGTTTTATATAGGCACAGCTGCGACGCGTCTGGCGCTTCGCTTGCGGTCGTTAACACTGAGAGATACGATACTTAAGCAGAAATCGATATATCATATTACTAGACTCAGTTCACGTACTTATCTGAACGTCATTTTATATTGGTGTATAAAATGCTCGTTCCTGCCGAAATCCGACCTATGACCACGCCTCTACGGTTTCGTTATGCGACAATTATGCCAAAAATCGAAAAAATTATGCTGCATCAGTCTATACGCAAATACGAATAAAAGGGGATGAAACATGGCATTGGATTGGTCTGATTGACGCATAAGATATAAGCTAAGAGAAGAGAAACCCAATTCTGTGTTCTGTAAATGGTTGTGACACCTACCATATTAAGTTCGAGACTAAAATGATCAAAGTTTTGCAGAGCGTCGATCCTCAAAAGCCTTGGAATCTTGGAAGGATAACGTGCGTGTGTATTACATATATATCATACATTATGCGCGTACTGACAGTATGAAGTTCTGGGTCACTCTGGTTCGATATCTCGAACGCCTGCACATATAACAACTAAAACCACTCCTTTTAAACCTCATTATACCTTTAAGTTGATACC
>JARSSU010048906.1:0-34649 GCA_029619165.1 Eurosta solidaginis
GAAAGGTAAGACATGTCCACTCTGCGTTTTTTTTGTTCGGTACAGGCATGCTTGTAAGGAGAGCTGGGCGGGATTCAAGAGAGTTGGCCTAGAGCAAATATAGCTTCTCCAACCCAATTGTTCAACTCACCTTCGAGCGGCGAATCCCGTTCAATAACAGACGAGGCTTCGGACGACACCACAAAAAAAGTCAATCTCACGTCATTCTTTTGAGGGTGGCGGGGGAAGGGGCATGGCCTGAGGGTTAATGTGGCGATATAAAACGTTTCCGAGATGGTCGCGGCCAGCACCTTTAATGGTGCTGATGTTACGGAGCGTATCGGGATGTATCGACAAAAGAGACCATCACACTCGAAAACACTCCCCAAAGACGTCGCGGGAGTAAGCTAATCGCCCTTTTTTTTTTTTTGCCCTACAACAACAACAACAACAACAAGGGAGCGGGTCTCCAACCTGCCCCCCAGGCCTCCATCTCCAAGCAAGTCAAAGAAAACTTGAATCGCCGCATATATATAATAGTATTACAAATATATGTATGCAGTACGATATATATGACTATGCAAGACAAGAAAATGATAGGACAATTATGTATAGGTAGGACGCGCCCCATAGATACAATTGTTTTCTTGGATCCGATCAATAAATTTCAGTCGACATATCATATACAGAGCACACAATTTCGTCTCTCGATTGCGGAAAAGACGCCCACTTGCCGCATGGAGTTTTGGATACATACCGCCGCAACAACTATCATCGATACCTACACATATCATTTTTAATGTGGTGCGTGGCGCCATCATCTACAACATACCCACGCCCACTACATTGCACTGTGTCGATTGGCACAACAGCATTACATTTTTATAGTAACGGTGCGTAACGGATCCATACAACAACACAATATACATTGTGACGACATACCGAGCTTCGAATCAACACAACTATCAAAAAATTGGCAACTTGAGTCTGGCAATTTCGCACCGGCGGCATTGTGGCCGCAACAACAACAACCATAGCCATCTCGCGCAAACAACTAGACCACGCACTACACTACAATTAAATTTGGGTGGCTGCCCACACTCACCAACAACTAACAACAAATATACCTTCGTACAAATTCTATCAAAAACACAATAAAAAATGCCAACATCAGATATCAATTTCACCGGCGGCATGGCACGCAATCAACAACAGTCACATCACACCATACACAAAACAATACAAGACGATTTTCTGGCAAAGCAGACAATCGAGGGAAAACAATCGCAGCAACAACCACAAACAAAGTATTCTGATTCTGCTGCTGCGGTAACAACATTTTTAGACATTTTTTGGGGCTAGTTCACATACTTGGGCAACATAAATCAACAACATAAACTGGCGGAGGGAGGAGCTTTCAAACAACACATTAGTCATATTATGAAATTGGATATTTGGATATATATTACGTTATAGTTAAATATGGCTTAAGAGGTCATTAATCTTTAACAGGGAACCGGGCAAAGGGTTAGTTAATTCGGGGCCAAGAACATTTGTTGTTCGAAACTAGAATTGTTTTTGAGTTGTACCTTAACTCACATATGTCCGAGTAGTGGTAGGCACTTTTGCCTCCATCACTTTTTTCT
Source organism: Eurosta solidaginis (assembly GCA_029619165.1). Classification (NCBI taxonomy): domain Eukaryota; kingdom Metazoa; phylum Arthropoda; class Insecta; order Diptera; family Tephritidae; genus Eurosta; species Eurosta solidaginis. The sequence continues at coordinate 1,626 of JARSSU010048906.1, forward strand.
CAGTCGTTTACTTCATTTTCTTCTATTTTCTATGTACTACTTTTTAGTTTGACATTTAATTTTTCTGTATTTTATATCTCCATCTTCTCTACTATATACGCATTTTACTTTTGCACATGGTCTGCTACCTAGCACGTAGCACCAAAGTAGAATCTAAATATCGAATTTTTGCCACGTTGTCATATTTGTAATGGGCGATGGACTCACGACTCTTTTATGATTATTGACAATTGCCCAATACCTAATATAATCCTTTGTTAGCTTCACACCCGAAATTATGCATTTGATAGGGTGCCTGCAGCCACTAATACATTTGGCCTCGGCATAATATACTTTTTTTTATATATATACATTTAATATCGCGCTGGAGATTTGATACTATCAAGTGCTAACACCCTGCTTTCTCCAATTATAAGACAACCTTGCTGTTCAGAATCTGAATGCTAGCAGTATCCTGCAACCCTGAATGTACTAACGAACAACATCATCTAGCATGAGCAGTATATTCTATAAGACGCTCCGAGTTAAGAGCGGCCACTCGTGTATCATACGTCACAAATATAAATCAGCTCTTGTATGTAAATTACATGTGCAGTTGTAACTACACTCATATAATATCTATTGTTGTAGATACTAAAACCAAGAAGCAATGTCAGAATCATTTTGCTTTCAGCGTCAGAAGTCGGGTACGACGGCCCTTGAAATCGAATATTACGAGTGCGGACCAAAGTTAAGTGCCGCGCGCAGTAGAATACCTCAACACGCGTGCAATTTTTCACAAACGGCTCCAGCTCGAAAACGCTAGCGCCACGGCAAACTCGCCATTTCCCTCTCAACCAAAAACGATTAAAATTCGCAATAGTGCTTGTGCCAAAAAGCATAACCACAACTCGTTTAACAAATGGGGCTACAGTAGAAGGTCCTCATTAACCCAAATGTCGAGAACATTCGAGAATTGATGCCCCCTACGCAGGGGGTGGCAATCACCAGTATTCATACCAACTTCGGTAAAATTTTCCGGGAGACTCTCCACTGCCGGCGAAATAAAAAAAAAAAGCGAAGGTGAAAGATTTGGTTTGATGACACGATCAACGCATAATGTACAGACAGTTTTCGAAGATGCGCATGAAACACAGAAAGTGCCGAACGATATACGATTATGTTTCAGAGCTTAGCAGAACGGTGTGTGCCTTGCCATAAGCCAAAACCGAAAATCAACGAATTAGGCACCCCACACCAACCTCCCGAACACATCACGAGTAGAAAAAAACGTCAAATCTAAAAACGTAAACAAAAATAAGCCAAAACGACACGAGTGTCAAGTAAAGAGTAATTATCAAAGCTATAGAACATAAAAGTACAAACGAAAAACGTAAACAAATAAAAGAATCGCGTAACGGAATTGTATAAAAGCTGTGACTAATGCTTATGGAAAACGCGATCAAAACAATACACGTAAATGCTCATTGACGAAACAATGTCGCGTTAAGATTTCAGATCGCGAATCGAGCAACTTAAATCCGATACTAAATTCAAAAAAGTTTGCCAAACTCAGGACACTCGCGCCCGACCTTATACAAGTTTATGCGAATAAACAGCATTCGATGAAATTCAGTACTAGCGGACAAACGGGTATTGCAAGCCAAATGACTAATTTGCCGGCCGCCCAAGCTAAATGAGTACGTGGTTAGATAGACAATATTCTGATGTTATGGCCCCAAACCAGTCTCATGCAAAACTGCACACATAACAATGAAATACAATGCTATCATGTTGCGTACGATATCCCACCAATTCGCACAGGTTAGAAAGAGCGGCCAGAACGTCAAACGAGTCAAAGAGATAAGCGAGAACAATAACGTGCGAACAGTTAACAGATCGCCGTTAGTAGACTGTCGGACTACGAGCATACAATTCGACGAGAAGCGTGTTTTAGTTAGCCGTTCAACCGTTATAGCAGCATTGCGTGGTGACGGCTCGTAGGTGGACATCGACTCATGCGCCAAGAGTACACACTACCGACGGAATGAATTTTCGAAAGATTGGTAACAGAATCTAAGGCATCAATCTACACGAGACGCAAATTCACCCCCTTTTTTCCCCCCCCCCCCCTTTTCCAAAGCGCGGATAACGGTAGAGAAAACGATTGGTGAGCGATACATGAATGAATATTGTTTTCGCATATATCGCTTTCGGTAAACAGCTATAATTAGTGAATCTGCAATAAGTTAATCATATATCAGCAGGAGCGTTATACGACACCAGACTTACAAATCGCAATCGCCAGACAACAAATAAGACCGTTTGAAAGAAATGCGCTGAAACAATCGCTAAAACTACTCTGTTGAATCGCGTGTAAAGTTACGGCCATACCAAACGAAAAATCGTCATCCTCCCTCCCCCCCTTCAACCAGCAAGCAGGAGCACCCAAACAGCCTTAGTAAGGTGAAAACATCTGTTCACGTGTTTGAATTGTAAACAAGCTGAACGTCAAATTTGAACAATTTGCCACTAAACCCCAACGTTCGTGCAAGCTTACCGTGCGTTGACTGTAATAAGTGCCACCCAAAAAGTGCAACCCCAGAAATGCGAGATAAAAGCCCGGGTTAGATAGAAATACTGTCGATTAGAGGCATCATGAACTGAATGAATGTTTCACAATATATATTTAACATGTAAATAAAGAAAAAGTTTTTAAAGCATTTCTTATACACCGGTAGTCAGTGCAACCATGGTCACGATAAATCAGTACTGGAGCTAACTAATCAGTGCAGAACGGGTAAGAATGTATCAAATCAATTAAAAGGATTTTCGGTGGCGCGTGCCCCAATGTTATTCGAGAAAAGTGTTCATTGCACTATTGAGGTCAGATAAATAATCGCTTGATGCCCCCCCAACGTTTTACATAGTGATTTTGATCATTAGGTCTTAAACAGATTTCCTAATCGGCCAGCGAATTATAATAATTCGCGGTGAAACTTGATGTATGCTGACGGGAAAATCAAATTCGTTAACAAACGGGTGGACGCCAAACGAATACCGGTAAAATATATCCGACATTTCTCAGCTCGCCTATGCCTGCAGAAGATAAAAGCCAACAGGGACAAATTTAGAGCCTAGTACTTAAAGGCTTTCGAAGACGTGTTAGCGGGAAGCTCTAAACGGGATCGTTTAGGCTAAAATAGCATGCGTGAAATGGCACATCGATATAATTCGAGTAATAAAGGCATCTCACAACAACCATCGCGTCTAATCAGCACAAAAAGGGCTGTAGTTACTCAAATGACAACGAACTTAAAAATAACGACATAATCTACTTCATCAAGCTCAGAATTCGCCGAGTCTGCTCGTCCTTGGGCTAAGAAAAAAGAGGCGGCGATCTGGTTACTGCGATAGATAGACTATCGAAGTTTTAAACCAACTCACGTTCAGAAGGAAGACTTTCTGTGCCTAACATCGAAGCAGCGCTCCTGCACGAAGCCCGAAGCCAGTACAGGTATTTATCGGATGCATGGACATGAACAGCGGGGTACTATCAGATACCCATCGCAATCACAGCCGAAAGTTTATACAGCGTTCATAACTCCATCAAGACGGCTCTATACGCAATTTAAGAGAATGCCTTTGGCTCACCAATGCACCCATTGTGTTCCAGAGATTAATGGCGAAGGTTCAAGAAAAGAGCACAGCCGGTCGATATGCTGGTGTACATGGACGACAGCTTGCCAGTCGGCCTAGCCAATTCGCCAGAGGAAAGGATTCCGAAAATACGACGATGTGCCTGAACAGCATTACGCGATCGGCGTTAACGCTGAACGCCTAAGAAAAAATGCAGTTTTCTGCGAAAGACGAGTAACGTTACTGCGGAACAGAAATAACTCAGGCAGCATTCTTTCCGTGGTGCGCGTAAAATACGCAAGCACCATATCAGAAATTTGCCAAACACCACAGGACGTAAGCCGACGCTACGTAGGTTTCCACTTGCGTATTAGCGGTTATTTCGATAAGTGCAGTTCCAGGATTACGCTTTAATCTTAGAACCTACTTAAGAAAAACTACTTCGGAAAGGAACGACCGCTTTGAAATTCCGTGCTGTCATGCCGAACAAAGTAAGCTTTTTGCAACAGCTCAAGGAAAAGTTAGTGTCGCAAGCCCTATACTGACCGCTACGCATACAACGTTAACGCCAGAGCATGAAATACACGCCAGATGCAAGCGCCATCGGCTCGGCTTGGCGAGTTCCTGCTGCAGCGAGTAGACGCTGACGACCTAAACCCCGCATAGCCCCCATATTAAGCTAGAGCAAAGTCCAAAACTCCGAAAAGTAGTTTCACAGGTGTCGAACTGAGACTTTTAGCGGGTCGTAGAGTCACTGGAGACGCTCTCAAGTACTATATTATACGGAAAGAGAAAGAGTGACGCGTGAGAACCGATTGCCAGCTGCCCATACGTAAGCAATGCAGTAAGAGAGAAGTATCAGAAGCGAGAGTTCAAGTACCACGTATCGCCGATGGTGGCTCAAAATACAGGATTAGACATCGAAATCAACCACAGAGCTGGCAGGAGCGATGGAGCCACGTCGGCGCTTTAAGCCGTGCCTCCAGAGAGGAAGCTTCCAAGCCTGAAACAGACTCATAATATGCATATGCTAGGTGGCCATCGACGATTACGATTGGCTCATTTAGCCCATGCAGTTGCCAAGACGCCAAATTACGTCAAAATCGTAAACGAAATTGACTTTTTTATTATCCCTTGTTAGCTCTAAGAACAACACTACAGTATGGTGACTACGTACTAAAACGTGTAGATTGATTTCGACCAACGTCTAACAACAAACCTTATGTTGGTCGTGGGGGGTGTCCCCAAAACATTGCGACATCGCAGTAAGCAAGAAGCCTCATGATCGCGCCGGACATAGCGTGTTCGAGAAAACAGTTCAAGATAACAGAAACAGCTTTGGTTCCTCTCGAATGCGCAATTATATGCCTGACAGAAAAAAACACATAAAAACTTGTGTCGATTGCTGATATGCCCGCTCATCTAAGCGAAAGGAGGGTAAGGCAAGTAATCATGTTTATCTATTACGATGGCATTGCACCCGATACCTTTCAAGAGGGTACTGCATATCGATCACTTAGGCCCGATTTCCTAAAATCGCGAAAATGTAAGAACAAGATCCTTCCGTCATTGTCGATTCGCCGTCACCAAGTTTACATTTTACGACCAGTTAAAAGAACAGCAACTAAAAGTTTATTGAGGCGTTGAACTAACAGCTGCCTAGCTTCACGAGAATGCCTGCAGAAGTTGCACCGACCGCAGGAACGGCCATTCACCCCTCGAGATTTCCGAAACTATTGTGCGAAAACAACGTCAAACATAACTCACAGCTCGTCCGTACGCCTGTTAGGGACAAACGGCCCAACGGGTGAACGCCACCAACCGTACCATACTTTTCCTATGCGATACTCCATCAACGTCAAAGGATAAGCGTATGGGGCCGATAATGTCTCGCCAACGCCAGTGGCCATGTCTATCAACACTATGAAGAACGCAACGAAAGGATGTACCCATAAGATGATACTTTACGGGGTCAGTCCTCGAGCGATGTACTCAAGAAACAAATATCATTCGCAGCATTCACGACAACAGTTGCCTTAATGACACGAAGAGACACACAATGAACTTGCGTACTGCCGCCGGCCAAATCGAGTAATGAACAAACGGAGCATTAAGCAAAATACGCTACGACGCCTAAACGTGCCCCAAAAAAAAACAAAGTCCCCGCCCCCTCAAACAATCAGTTGAAGGGACCTGGGCCGCGAGTAGAACGAACCACCCTAGCCACTGGATTGCTCCCTGAAAGTTCGAACCGCTATACAAGGGTCCGTTTTATTACACTAAAAAGCTCGAAAAAGATTCGATGACGCGTCGTAAGATACTACCTCATCGAATCCGTAGTCGCAAGCTATACGCATCTGCTTACTCGCTGGAAAAGCTTTAAACCACTGGTCGCGAGGTACCTGTCGAGGATGATATAGACGACGGTTTGAATGCCAACTTAGATGATTGGAGAAGAGGTCGGCCCCGACTGTAACACGCACTGCCCTATTCCGAATTTATAAGCTCACCTTGCGTTGAATCTATGTAGCAGTATCGCAACTTGAACGTACTAACAAACAACATCAATCCAGCAGGAGAAGGCAGTTATCATTATGACGCCGATTAAGAGCGGCCCTCTCTGTATCATACGTTCAAATATTAAACCAGTCTTGTTATGTAGGGTAAAGTAACTGCCTGTAAGTGCCTAACATAAACTCCACATAAATATGCTAATTTTGTTTGTAAATACTAAAACCAAGAAGCAATAGTCTGAATCTTTGCCTATTCACAAGTATGAGGTAATGCACCACTAGCGAGTGATCTTGGCTGAGTGCGTTGAGTGTGGCTAAGTGAGCGTGCGCCTAGGAGAAAATACGTATGTTCGAGTTTTCGGTTTCAGCTACTCAACTGACAGCGGCGCCGCTGGATAAGAGAGTAACTGGTGAGTGTTTTGCACAGTGAAACACTGATAATTTATCAAAATACACTGGTTTAGTTGCTATGCTACATGTGTTCGCACAGATGTCCTGCTCTTGCCAAAATAGCATACAGGAATTAGCAAATCAGAAAAATAAAAACAGATTGCAACGACACATATGCAGATGCAGGATAAAACGCTCACAAACGGATACATTTGCACTTACATCACGTACCGGTTGTGTTCATATACACAGAAGTGCGTACTTGAGGACCACTTTTTCTTTGTACATAATATGATAGCTATCTGTGTACTATGAGCGGTTGCGGTTAGCCAGTAGGTCAGGGATTAGGGTCTATGAATTTTTCGTTTCTACTTGTTTACACCCATAGCATATTTTATTTGAATTCTCGTTAGACTTTAAGATATGGCTGGTAGGATAGCGCATGAGGTTGGCTCAATAAATTGTATTTTTTCAGAAATAAGCAAGGGGAGCTTCCTGTTTTACTGATGTTTTTCTCTTTTACAACATTGTATTTAATCAAATTGAATTGAAATCTTATATATTATTTTACGTTGTTTCTTTTAAAAATTAATTTTTAAGCGGTTTTTTTATTCATAGCTTTGGGTTACATTCGATAGATTATATACCTTTAGAGTGGTAGGGAAATTATAAACTGGCTTTAGCCAACATTCGTAGCATATATGTATCATAGCATTTAACCTTCGTTTGTTGAATTCTTTTGGGTATTGCATACATTTCCCTAAGGGTTAATATACGTAATTTGTATCTAACTTTGTAATTGCTTTGATGAAGTTATAATTTTATATAATTTGTAAAGAGATTGGATAGTGAGATAAATACTAGGGTATTCTGGCAGAGCCTTTTTATATTTTTTATTTATTGTAAATTAAAATGTTTGGATAAAAATATTGTCTTGAAATCTGCAGGGCTAAGTCCATATTTTTGTGTTGGTTGCTGTGCGCTTGTGAGTTGGCAAGGTAGTGAAGGTGAGTGAAAAGGATATGACTTATTGACGGACGCCGACAGACCAAGGTCAGGTTTGGGGGCACTGTAAGTAGATAGGAGTCAGCAGCACAGTACCCACGGTGCTGTGCAAGTTGCATGCAGAGGGGGGTAGACTACCACCTGACGGGACAGGCTTCATCTTTTTCTACCCCTTACGCTTTCCCCTCTATAACTATGCCACCTCACGTTATTTCATCAGCTTTCTCTCCTTTCTATACATATGCTCAGTATGAACCCTTTTTGTTCATGTGGCTGCGGGTGAGGTCGGTGGTGCAATACCCCGCCCAAAACGACGAGCTAGCCTGGGCCCGCAAGCATACTGCTTGCCGCCGCTCCTCACACACCAAAACAAGCTAGCCACATAACATATCGTACAAACAAGTTCTAGAATCCCCCTGGTCTACTTATGCTGCGGTATCTCGAAAGGCGTCCCACTATAGAACTTAGGCCCACTCCCTTTTAAAATACTCATTAACACCTTCATTTGATACATATGTACAAACAAATTCTAAAGTCACCCCTGGCCCACTTTATGGCGATATCTCGAAAAGGCGGTCATCCTATAGAACTAGGCCCACTCTTTTAAAATAGCTCATTACACTTTCATTTGATTACCCATGTCGTACAAACAAATTCTAGAGTCCGCCCTGGTCCACCGTTATTGGCTGATATTCCTATAAGGCGTCCATCTATAGAACTATGGCCCTAATCCCTCCTAAAATACTCTTTAATACCTTTCCATTTGATACACATGTCATACAAATTCATTCTAGGGATACCTCATGATGCTTATTTTACTACGAGTGATTTTCCCTTATTTGTCTCAAAGCTCTCAACTGAGTTATGTAATGTTCGGTTATCACCCGAAATTAGCCTTTCTTACTGTAATCCAGCTTATATTCCAGGAAGTGTGGAGCATAGGTGTTAGATGATGTGTTAGTTCTATGGAAAGCGCACCACAAGTGTTAGATGGTGGCCACTTCATTCATTGCAATGTGTCATGATATCTTTGCACACATTTGCCCCATAGATAAGTGCTTTGATTATTGTTTATCTACAAAGTAAGTGGTATGGTTAATTGTTTCATAATTGTGTATATATATAGGTAAGTGTGTATGGTATTGTTTCATAATTGTTATATATTGGGTAAGTGGTATAGGGTGTTGGTGGCCGTTAATCTTGCATATATGCGGGTTATTCCATCCATTCGACGAATTTTGAAACCGACCCCTTTAGAATGGCTGAAAGTTTTTCTTCTTTTCGAAAGACGTTTTTAAGAACTTTTTAAATTTTTTCATCCAACTCAAAAAAAGTTATGAATTTTTAAAAAAAAACACCGTTTTTGTTTTCAAAATTCTAAAACTTATTCAAAATGTGACCGTTTGGGATCTTTTTTTTAAATTTGTTTTTTAAATGTACTTTTCGGAAAAAATCACAAAAAAAATGTTTAAGTTTTTTTGTAATTTTTCAGTTTTTCGAGGTTTTTCGAATTTTCACCATTTTTTTTCTCATAAAAAACTTCAATCAATTCTGCAATCATCCCCACTAATCCCGGAGTGGGCCGATTTTTTTTTATTTAATTGAAAAAAAAACTTTAAAATTTTTTTGTATTTTTTCGAAAAGTACATTTAAAAACAAATTAAAAACAAAAGAAAGATCCCAAACGGTAAATTTTGAAAAAGTTATAGCATTTTAAACAAAAACGGTGTCCAATCAAAATAAGTTATGAATTTACGGTGTTTTTTTCAAAATGCTACAACTTTTTCAAAAATTGACAGTTTGGTATCTTTTTTGTTTTTAATTTGTTTTTAAATGTACTTTTCGAAAATAATACAAAAAAATGTTTAAAGTTTTTTTTCAATTAAATAAAAAAAAATCGGCCCACTCCGGGATTAGTGGGGTGATGATTGCAGAATTGAAGTTTTTATGAGAAAAAAAAATGGCCGTAATTCGAAAAATCTCGAAAAACTGAAAAATTACAAAAAAACTTTAAAAATTTTTTTGTATTTTTCCGAACAGTACATTGAAAAACAAATTTAAAAAAAAGATCCCAACGGTCACTTTTTGAAAAAGTTATAGCATTTTGAAAACAAAAACGGTGTTTTTTTTTAAATTCATAAACTTTTTTTGAGTTGGATAAAAAAATTTGAAAAAAGTTCTGAAAAACGTCTTTCTAGCTTGAAAAAGAAGAAAAACTTTCAGCCAATTCTAAAGGGGTCGGGTTCAAAATTCGTCGAAATGGGATGGAATACCACATACATACACACAAACTAAGGTATGGCAATGGACAAAAGGAGATGTAATTTAACATATAAGCGTGTGTATATACCTATATAACTAGCAGCACGTGTGCGACGTGCTTTCAAAACGAATGTTAATTGTTGTATAATAACAAATTATACGTGAGATATGTTATTGGATTAGAAAAGAGAATTAATCTAAATATACATACATATGTGCTATTTATTAATTCTATAATTTAAAGTACTTCCGAATACACTACATTTTTAGTTTTATTATCTGAAGGTAGCAGTAATGTTTGATTCTGAGGGTTCCTAGTTCTCGATATTGCAACATACAACTGCCCATGGGTGAAACATACTGCACGCAAGTCAATACCAACGTTGTAGAAAGTTTGGCCTTGTGATTTGTGATTGTGACTGCAAAGGAAACCTTCACAAGGAACTGTAACCGTTTATATTGGACAGGCATATCCGTTGGAATCATAGGTATGCGCGGTACGAACGATATCTCCCGGCCGCAGGACCCGTGAGGATCATTGCCTCGAGGATATTGTTGTGCATTCGTTTATTTGTAATCTCATTCCATTGCATAGAGTTGGTGGTTTGAGGTTACGCAGCAAAATAATTGGAATATCGTTTTTTAACTTCAAATTATGAGGCGGTATGCCAGAGCGGATTAAGCGAATTCAAAAATTCAATTGGATAGTGTACGGCATACTCATTATTAAGAACTTGATATATACTCCTTAACTTCGCCAGGAACTCTATACCTCGAATTATGTTATTTATTTCGTCTACAGTCTTATTCCTTGGTGAAATGATAGCCCGTTCGCATAGCCAAGTATATGGCTTGCTGGATAGCTCTTCAATATTTGGGTACATTTCTGATATTAATTCGTTCACGTTATGTAGCACATTCACAAGCTTTGAATCTATTATAAAGTAGCCTTTCTCAGTAAAAATCTTACCATCTCCAATATATAATAACTCCTGGGGAATGTACTTTATAGTTCCGTTAAAATGCGCTCTCATGTTTGTTCGCAGACACAATTTTTCGAGGTGAATCCATAATAACGATGATTTGAAGCACGATTTAACATATCAGCTCGAGTTCCCTTCGCCACTACTAGCAAATTCTGACGAAAATCCCCTGCAAAAAGGATTGTTATGCCACCAAAGGGTTTGTCGTTTGATCTTAGGTCTTTTAATGTACGATTTACTGCTTCAATATGTGCTCGGTTGGCATGTACACTCATCCCACGCCATAAGAATTGCCTCATGTATTTAGAGTCGCTGCAATTCCCGATGATGCTACAGCCAGCGCCACGTGACCTTTACATCTGGCATATGCGAGAAGAAGATTAAGTAAAAAGGTTTTTACACAACCACCAGGAGCATCTATGAAAAACGCTTGACCTCTTTTGTTTTCAATGCTGTCAACGACTTTATCATATGTCATCTGCTGATCCGAAACATTTTCGATATACTAGCTTGAAGGTAGTCATTTAAATAGTTTAAGTCACATGGGCGCCTCAGGATTATCTCAAAAGAGCATTCCGGTCATTGAATATCAGGATTTGGGGAAGGCAACCTTGATGAATCTTTTACACAAAGGCCTATTACTTGTCCTCGCTGTCAATCAAACTTAAAAGAAATTTTAACCTTATCTTCAATCATTATCATAACAATCGTAAAATTTTTTCAAACCTTGATTTATTAAATCTTCAGAAATTTGTAGATCGGGATCGTTACGCCTTCTGCGTTCATTGAAAAGGAATTCTTCACAGAAGTCACCCTTGAACGTGTTCCATAGTAACTCAGCATTTGACGGCTGACAAAAAACTATTAAAATGGAAAATAACCCTCTTAGGCTTGGCGGCGAATGCAAAAGAGCTGCCTCTGCTACGGCATTTTTGCAATGGTCGTCGTTTTCCAAAAGTTGTAGTTCTCTGCAAGCGGATTGAAAAGTTGGGAAAACTACACCATTCACAGTCCTCAAGCTTTGAAAAGAGGTAGGACCTCGAATATTGTGAAGCAATAGACGTATATAAAAACATTCCGTTTGATTTGGGTGTACATTGTAAACTCTACCAAGCGCCGAATCCTTTTTAATTCTTGGGTTAACTTCAATAGATATACCGCGTTTCCTTCTGGAAAATTTATTATTGCTCCACGTATAATAAGACGGTAGATAGTATCGGATGTAGAGCACAGTTAAAAAATGACATAAACGGAGTTTTACGGGTTTTCCAGAACTCGGTGTACATTTCTTCCGAGAAGTACACTCGTGTCCCATTCTCCAAATACACTGCTAAGTGTACAACAGTGGATATCGCTCATGGATGGGAAAATCAAAAAAACGCCAGAAATACTCTGAAGTGCTTATATACCGACCGTTGAGATATTTTTGAATCTCATCCGAAGTATTTGAAAAGAAAATGTAGCTTGATCTGTGCCCTTATTAACATATTTGCAAATGTATTTAATAGCTTTAACGGAATGACAGTATTCACGTAATATGTGCCGAAAAACATCGCAGGAGTGCAAGGCAATAAGGAACAACCCATCTATTGTCTACCTTGGTCATAATTCCATGTACATCAAGGTTGCCATATTACCTCCGTTTTCAGGACAACGTCTACGGTATGTTGGGTAGCCATCTTCGCCAGACTGCGTCTCAGCGCTATAATTGCGGGGATATGTCTTCACACAGTTACGGGTACCATCTGCCATGCATGGGGAAAATATATTATGCTGTTCGCATGGTCCGTGTATAATATTTTTGCACACAATTTCGTACAGGAGTGGGTCATCGCGTTGGCTGGGTATTTCAAAACAAATAATGCTATCTATTTCGTGTGGTTTGAATTTTCGTCTGCTGCCAAAGCAATATATGACAATGTGGTAACCACAGTTTTTGCCATTCTACTGAGACATGTGGCACCTAACTTCTCCAATTGTGCATTTTTTGGTTAAAATAAATATTAGCTTTCTCATTTTAAATGAAAAACTCTACCTACAATATCATGTCGATCATATGACTTTTGTGAATCGCAAAGCTCTTGAGTTATTTCTGGCCATTCAGGATCACATGTAATGTTATAAATAAATGAGGGCGTCAATAATGTCGTACATATGTCATCGCGTCTTGTGTTTTCGCCTGCATATAATGCACTGAGCCCGTAAATGACGATGGAAGTATAACTTTTTGGCCTATAGTAGAAACATTAATATTAGAATCTTCATTGATAGCATCACGTAAGTGCATATATTCTTCAGCACGAAGTTTTTGCTGATTTCTGCATATGTAATTCAATCTTTTGGAATCATCTTTGTCATCATGTCCACGGAGTATTGATTCAATACAATTTTTAAAAGAATGAAGGTGATAAACAGTTATCTCTGATCATGAACCGGTGAGCATAGAACTGCATGCAAGATATATATTTTGTTTGATCATAATTTGGCATGTTGCAAACAGTATCCATCTTCTCCTCTTACAAACATGGTCGGACATCGAAGAGGATCATACCCTCGATGTAGCTCAGAGACTCGTTGGAGTTGCCCTGTGCGACAGTGAAATACAATCTCTAGGCCCCTTGTCATCGTCTATCAAAATGACGGCTACTTCATTTACTAAAGGTGCATTATATCGTCCTCTGTGATCATTAGCCGGTAATTTCCGCGTGTATAACTAACCGAAATCGTTCACAGACTCGGGCGTGGACATACGTTCTATATTGTATTTAAAGCTTGAAAATTAATGAATTATACATGTGCAATAAATTTTGAGGCATTTCCATAACTTCCACATTTAACGAAGGATTCATGTTTGAGCGAATAGGTGTTTGGTCAGCTTCAGAAATAAAATAAATTTGTAAGTATTTAGCAAGTACATCCGGTTCTGGCAATAATAATCCAATTAGGTGGTATACCTGCCCTTGAATTTTGTATGTCGGCATGACATTGCTTTCTCTTATCTCACTTGTACCAAAAGACGTCATTTGAAATAAGCTATTGTACTTTGCTTGTATTATTTAGAAAATGTTTTGATGATGGATGATTACCAAGAATTAGGGGACTTTAGCGGATCCGGTGGCTCCTGAAGATTAGAAATAATAACTTTACCTCCCGCACAACAAAGACCTGGCGCCTCGCTACTCCATATTTTTGCATCGCAATGTACACAACTACATTCATTCTTCCTATTTGAGGTCTTTAAATTAGGATAATCTATATTTGCATGGTAATCAAGGCGCAACTATCGTTAAAACAAATAAGCCCGCACCTGTTTCTTCTACACGATATGAAGCAGCCGTTAACGTATTGTGCGGTGTTTTTCGGGCTAGTCTCGTTCGAACTTTCGCCATTTTTCAATTCGTAAAAGCTAACTTTCACTGATTTTAATTATTTTAAGTCATTTTTTCAAATACACACACATTCGCTACATAAACTTTCACAGAAGTAAAAAATATTAACTTTGAAACAAACCGAAAAATCGTAACGAATTCTCTAAATCTAATTTAATATATTTTAAATAACTCTGATAAAGTGACATTATAGTCAATGACGTAACGATTAAACAGCCAAAAAAAATTGCAATCCCCTTCGCAGGTAAATAAATGCAGGTGTGAGATTTATCATCTCTTTTCCCGGCGCTTTTGATTCCTCACTCCCCTGTGCTTCTTCCCCTAACTCACATTCTCATTCTACTCCACCCTCACCCTCACCTTCATATTTGGATTAATATACCCAAAAATAAGAAATATTCAAATAAAATGATTTTGTATAGATGTAACCGTCAATACCTTTTCTTTGATAATTCAGGAGAGTCTTTAGTTGTTCCATGTACAATTTTCAAGCCGAATTTCAAAGCAACGAAAATCTGCATTTCGTTTTAATATTATAGTGAAGTGTGAAAAATAAAAATCTATATATATAAAAAGAAAAGCTAAAATGTGTGTTAGTTGGTCGCCGGTGGTTGAAGAGATGCGTAGCCGATTTTGTTCAAACTTTCACACAAGTTGCGTAAACCTCACGCGGTGGTTACTACAGAGGTTTGGTTGCGATCGACGTACAGGGTCCGAGATATAGGCCGAAACGTGGACCCGAGTACCCCTAGAATGTGTTTGTAGAATATGGATAACAAATAAAAGCTGTTGATGAGTGCTTTAGTAGAGGGTAATTTTCATACCCCTGGGTGACTAGAGTCTCGAGATATAGGCCAAAACGTGGGCCAGTGAATGCCTAGACAGTGTTATACAATATGGATATCAAATGAAAGCTGTTGATGAGTGCTTTAGGTACAGAGTAATGTATTATCCAGAGACGGACTGGGACTGGGATTAGGACTAGGACTGGGACTGAGACTCGGAGTGGGACTGGTGCTGGGACTGGAACAGGCAATAAGGGATGCAGAAGAGTGAGAAGAAATTGAGAGAAGAGAAACGAGAGAAGGAGATTGAGAAGAGATAGAATGAGACGAAGATGGAGATAGATGAAGCGAAAAGACGAGGGAGGAGTGAATAAAAGGATTAGGAAAAAGTGAAGAGGGGGGAGGGCAGAGTCAGACGGAAAAAGCTTATTAAAATATATGCAGATAGCCTGAATTTAGGCAGGACAACGTCTGGTGGGTCTTCTAGTATATGTATATAACCTCTGAGGTTACCCTGGTCCACATTTCTATATCTCCCAAACCAACTAAGGTAACAAAATTAAAACTAACTTGAATTAATATCCTCGTCAATGCCTATCGTTTGATACCCATATCGTATGAACACATTATAGAGCGATCCTGGTCCACATTTTGATCGATATCTCGCAAACTAAGTTGGACATTGAAATTAATCAACTCTACATTAAAAGCCTCGTCGATACCTATCGTTTGATTCCCATATCGCATGACCTTATTTACGGTTACCCTGGTCCACATTTTGGTCGATATCACAAAAACGTTTCCAAATCTTTGCAGTTTTTTTAGCCTATAACCATTTCGAGCCACCACGAAATCTATGCTCAAAATTTCATCTCAATCGGTTTAGCCGTGCAACCGTGTTAACTTTTATATTGACAGTCAAGCAGCAATTAAAGCAATAATCTCTCATAGCACAGCATCTAAATGCGTGTTAAAGTGTAAGCCTTCTCTGGAGAAAATCGGGCAGGGAGAAGCATACATCTATATTGGGTACCAGGGCATATGGGAATAGATGGGAATGAAAAAGCAGATGAACTAGCTAAAAAGGGCGCATCCCTAGAAGCTTGCTCCGTAGACGTCCCAGTTAGACTGGGCGAGATTAAGCGAAGGCGAGAGGTGCACATGATCGACCAAGCGGGAAAGGCGTGGGTTCAAGCGCGGGGCTGTAAGTGTCGAAGATTATGGGTATGTCTTACAAGCTTAGACTAACAAAGTTGCAAAGTTGACTGGCGCTGCCTTCGGGCGTCACATACTTTTAAATTAGGCTTCGTCAGTGATAGCAGATTTAGGAAGTGGGGGTTGGAGGAGGAAACGACCCAGCACGTTCTGTGCTTGTGCCTGCGCTTTCCAGGCTAAGACTCAAGATATTAGGAGTGATACAGCTGTCAGATCTAGAAGTAGTAAGTGGCTTAACACCTAGGAAGCTTCTAGTATTTGCCAAGAGGACGGAGGTTTTTTATAACATAGGTCCTGGTTTTGGTCGCTAAAACAAATTTCTTGTAACACTACGGACTCATTCAGTTTATGTGGGGTCCTTATGGACCGGAAAGTCAACCTAACCTACAATATTTAATTTTCAATATTGGTAATTCCATTTTCACATTTTTTCATTGTATTTCAATATTACATCATAAAAAATATACTTAGCATTTGATGTAAAGAATTAATTCTAATTAAAATACAACTTTTTACAATTAAGCTTCCTACAAATGGCGATCCTCCAGGATCCGTAAAAATCTTGAAAAAAGAAATTAAAAAAAATATGTAAATAAATATGTAAACTGCAAAAATGTATATTTACTCATTGAAACGCAATCTAAACGTATTAGTTCGAACGTTTTAATGTGCGTATAATTGTTACCATATAATATAAAAGTTTAATAATTAATAAATAAATGAGTTATTGTTTAACAAAATTCGAACTTGTATACGCAAATTTGGTGTGGTGTATTTCGTTCAACAATACTGAAAATTTGTTGTTCAACTTCCTAGGTGTGCTCGCTATTTCTAACAGAGCCACATTCAATAGGCAACTACAAGCAATGGTTTTAAAAGAATTATATCTACCTGTCATCTCAGCGAGACTATTCCAGCAATTACACAGCACCAACAAAAAATGTATATCGAGAATTCTAAAAAATCTATTTTTAACATCACAAATGTCATTGCAAAAGGTCTTTAAAAAAAGCACACAAAATGCCACTGCAAAAGGTCTAAAAAACGCAATAAAATACCATAAAACGAAACGATAACGAACGCAGCGACTATTCATAGTAACTATTAAAGCCCCTATTATCGTTTATAACTCAACTCTGATTAGGTCGAAATTTCCGCAATTTGGTATTACAGATTACAACTCAACCTGTCAAAAAATATCGGTTTGAGTTTTCTAGTCTACCGACTTTTTATTACCGTTGTCAACTCTGTGGCGGTATAGTGTCAAAGACGTCAAAATCTGACAACTGATTATTAGCAGTTGTCTTAGAAAATTTTGCAGTTGTTTGATGATTGTTTGGAAAGAAAATTATAAAAAAGAAATGGAAAGCGGGTAATGAAATCTTTTAAAATTAATTAAACAAATTTTATAGTCCACAATTTTGTACACATTTATAGAAAAAACAAGCTTTCAACGAAGGATCAAATAGAAAAAAACTGATTGAATTAATGGAACGACATCCCGAAGTTGGAAGAGGCAAGCCGCAGTTCGGATGCAGCCAAAATAGAGTGAAGGAATTATGGGAGGAATTCGCCTTAGAGCTGAATAGTTTGGGACCACCGACAAGAACTGCACCGGAGTGGACACGTGTATGTAGTAGTCGTGGAAATACATGAACACATTAAAAGCGCATTGACATTATATATATATATACATATATGTGTTGATATTTCTTGCCGTTTATTACGAATTCATTGGAAATAAACAAACAAAGAATTTTGTATGAAGAAAATTCAATAAAAATAACGTATTGTAACGCTAAAGGATTGTAAACGCACGCCTCCATTGTGAATTCATACAAGTGGCGAAGGTTTGATACAAACGTTCACAATAGTAAACAGCTTCGATCACCTGTTCAATCGGTGTTCGATTACCTAAATCATTAGCTCGCCAGTGGTTTTCAAACATTTTGTAGACGACTGGTATATTGCTTTATTTACATATTTTAAAATACCTGTATAGCTGGTGGCTTAAATTTAATCTATAACTTGATTTTAGAAATGGATATTAATATGTAGTCTGATTTTCTGTATACAAATTTAAAAGAAAGCTGATTTGAAACAAATGTGCAATTCATGGCATTTTAATTTAATAACGGCGAGCAAAAGAATAACAAACCTTTCTTCCATTCTCTGGCCATTTGCGACAGCCGTTCTCCCTGTCAGCTATTATTTGACACGTAGGTATGGCAATGGAGGAATAGAAAGATGTTTCGCTGGTACGAATTCACAATGCACGTCTTTTGCAACTGTGTACAACAAAAATTCAATAAAAATAACAAAGTATAAAAAATTCATGTGTTTCGGTCGTTACCGAACATTTTATGTTAGGCCTTGGTTGTGCACGAGAGTACCCAGCCGAAGAGCAAGCAAAGGGCCAAACGTGTTGGGCAGAATCCCTGGAAGTATTATCTCCGCATATACATCTGTGCCTAGGACGAGGCGGATCGGGGCGGATGAGTAGAACTGTGGGTCCGCCAGACGAAGATGTGCGTACGGGGCTGCGCCGAAAACCGGATACGACAGCAGCATGGGTCGCAATTCTTTTGTTTTGGCCGTTTCTTCCTCTGATTCGTAGTAGACATCCGGCTTGCCCGCCAATGTTGCTGGCAGGGAGTTGGGGCTCCTGGGCGAGCTCATCTGCTATCACGGTGGTGGGGGAGCATCCGTCAATTAAGACACGGACGAGGTGTAGCCGACCCCCGCTTCTATCTTCACGACCGCGGTGGGTGTGATCGCTACCGTTGGTATCATGGTGGCGGTGGCAGCTGAATGCGGGGCTAGGAGCCCTTCCCGGAAGGCGGACACTGTGGTGAGCTGCAGCGAGTTGGAACCGTGGCTGCGATCTCGTGGCTGGTGATGGGTGTGATGTCGTTGTTACAGGCGAAAAGGCCTTGTCTCCGCTCTGCGGTTGCGCGGTTGTTGTCTTCGTTGAGGGTCCTTGGTTTGCCGGCTAAGAGACCGAGTCTCCGCTCGGCCGTCTCGAATATGGCGCTGGACTTTCGATGTGTTGTGCTGGAGCCGCTTCCTCTCATGCTGCAAAAGCGGTCGAAACGATTTGGCTGCTGGTGTTGTGTTTGGGCGAGGAGACCGAGTCTCCGCTCCGGTTCGGTGGATTCGAGCTGGACGAAGAGGCCCAGTCTCCGTTCCAGCATCTGACGCATATAATGATATGGAGTCGTCGATCCGCTCACGTGGGGACTCCATCTCCTCCTCAACTTGTACACTCCATGACTTGGAGCGGGCTTCGAGGAGTAGCTGTTCTTCTTCATCAATCGAGGAGATGTGCAGCATGGTGTGGTGTTTTCCGCCGCATTTTTTGCACCTTCCTTGGCTCAGGCACGCGTTAGAGCGGTGATCTAGTGCCAAGCAATTTCCGCAGCGGCTCCCACGGATCGCTGCGTAGAGCCGCTCCTCGGGTTTTTGGCCCGAAAGATAGGGCACAAGCGTATGGGGTGTCGTTTAAAACAGACTCGGCATTCCAGTGAATAACGCATTGCGTTCTCTGCGGCATTCCGTTGCATAGCAGCAAAATGTCCCATTTTTCTGAAAGGAATGCAATGGGTATGAATAGGTCGGGTCCTTAACTAAGTGCAGGGGCGAGTGGTCCCTAATGGTATTATTGAGATTTGGGTAATTTTATTAGCGCGTGCGAAAGGGGAAAAACATCTGTCGCTGCATAAAAAAAATATTCATATTTGGCGCGCATTATGTGCATGGCCTCTTTCCCCGCACGTTATGTGCCTGGGCCTTTAGTGTCTTATTTTTTTTATTTCGTGTCACCCGGTAGTGTTTTAGTTAGCCACGGGCACACTAGTGCTGCAGAAAAATGAGCATTTACGATTTTCGGTTCGCACATTCTGGTACCGAACCGGGTAGAAAGTGTATAGCGTGGGTTCTTTTGAGTCGCTGTTATTTGTGTTGTTGGTGCTAAAACCCAACAACTTTCCTGCCCGCCACAAAAAAATGTTTGGACAGCAAAATTTTATGCTACATACAGAAAAAATGAAAAACCTTTGTTTTGGAAGAGGAGAAAAAATTTGTAGAATGTATCATGTATTGCCCTTCTATTATTTATTCAACCTTCCCCCAAGTAGGCTTGTAGTCCTGTTTAATTGATGGCCTTTATCAAATGGCACGGTTCCCGAAGGGTATTTTGCTCCGGTACCGATTTTTCGGAAACGGGTTTTTGGGTACCCGTTTGCATCTTTTTATGCATCCCTAATATAATGTTCATTTAAACTCGGCATATATATGTACATACGTTGGTATAAGTATATCGACAGTCAGTGCACGGACTTTACCGCATTGGTAGGTTTACTAACTTTTCTGGCCCAAAATCTACCAATATTTCAGCATTGTCGCATTGGGAACAAATACTGTGATCATTTTGTAAACGTAATTAATTGCTTAGCAAAACCAACTACTATTAGGCGGTTACACTAATCACCCCAAAGAAATTGAAGAGAGTTGTGCCGAAATTCAAGACGGAAATGACGGCGTGGGTTTTGTTTATGAAATAAATGTAGTAACTGAGCACGCAAATAATTGTCGGCGCTATGGTCATCTGTGTGTGAATACTTTTTCCGAATAACATGCCGAAATCGGTTATTTTGAGGCAATATTCTTGGTTCATTGGAGGATTGTTAGACGTTTTGGTATGTGATTTATTTTGTGATTTGCTTGTTTTACAATAAATTGGGGATTTTTTGGTACAAATATAAACTGTAGTTATTGGTTTCCTGAAACTTCTAGTACTATTTTTCGTCTACCAACATTTTGCTTTTAAATACTCCGTGCACTGGTAGATATTTACCAGCAGCAAAGACAAAAAAAAGTGCGCATATTCATACACACCCGTGTATAGAATGTAAATTCCTCTGAATTGAAACAAACGGGACTAAGGTAAAGATTTTTTATGGCCTTTTGTCACAGCAGCGACAACCGCAAAAACGTTAAATTTACAGACTTTTTGTATCAGCGGCAACAACAAAAAGGGGGGACCACCTCCGCAGATAATGGGTGTATTTTTGAAAAAGTGAAAAAATGCGTGCGATATTCGAAACCAAGCGCAAAATAAAAGTGTAAAAAGTGTTTAAGAAGTGAAGTGAGCACCGGATTATTTAATTAAATTGAACCTAATTTCGTGTATGTGATGTGCAAAAAAACAACAACACAAAACTATTTAGTATGGTGCGGAAAATGAGGTTAGGTTACCCTCTTCCATGTGTTGTGTCTGGAAAACCTTACCACTGGTGGGGGGATAGACCAGATAATCACAAGGACCGAAATAAAATTAATAGGTAAACCAAGTGATTTAATTTTTGAAATTGGAAAGAAAAAATGGTGCTCACTAAATAACTTCACTGTTTTCACTTCTTTTTTATTTTAATTTTTCGCGCACCACAAAGGTTTTTTCTTTATTTTGCAAAAAAACAACACTCAAAAAAAAGTGGCAAGAAATATAACACTTATTTCTTATTTTGTGTTGGAAAAGTTGATTGTGCTGTGCTGTGGTTGGCGAATATGCTGTGGCTCTGGTCACCTATGTATAATATAAAACTCCAACTTTTTCCTTGTTTCAATTTTTGGCTGCTGTAATCTGCTGTGGCAAATAATCCTCTAGACAAAAATTGTGCTTACACGTTGATTATCTGTGTGAAATAATGGACTGTATTATACAAAGTGCTTTCTGTTCTCGGTGAGGAGGACCAATGTTCGGCCTGAGCGCGTCATCTCGGGTTGATGGGTTTCTCGAAATGAAATAAAGAAACACAAGAGGATTTGCCTCGTTATAAAATAATATTTAATTCAAAATGCAAGAAAATGTACAATGTGTATAAGGTTACCTTAATGGCGCAAAATGACGATGGTGATCCTGGGCGATGTGAACTGCTTGGCGGTCGATCATAAAAGAGGCCGGTTGTTCCGTTGATGACAACCGCTAAGCCGCGAAAAGGTCCTCTGGTGTTAAGGAGGGGAAGGTAACACATACAACCACCCCCACATATACGTGCATGGGTGCTGACAACCTGCACACACACGTGCATGTGTATGAAACGCGTGCATGTGCATGCATGCACACAAATGCGGTGCGGCGTGAGTGAGGGTGGCTGGAAATATTATTAAAACGTTAGGGAGGGGCGCCGTCAATCAGGTAAAAGTTAGGCATTGGGCCTAAACAATGTGTATACACAAAATTATTGCCTGCGGTCTCTCAACTACGAAAAATATTTTAACGAACGTTCGTTGAACTTAGCATCTATCGTTAGAGATCGAATTTTTGAGCAATCGCGACTGTTCTTCCTATGGTGCGAATGCAAAAAGTTGAGTTTAATCAGTCGGAAAAAAGGTATGTATACGTGGTAAATTGTTTTTTAATCTTATTAGTATTATATTAATAAAAAAAGGGGAAAACGTCGAATATTGATAAGGCAAAACTTGTGGCCTTTATTAAAGATACCAATTTGTCAAAATGCCTTTTATGCGAAAAAGAGCTTAAAGGGCATATATTAGGAAACATTAAAAGACACTACGAGACCATACATAAACATAGCTTTGATGAAGTGGCGCCATCCAAGTGCAAGTAAGAACTCAAATCGTGTAAAATTAAATAAAACCGAGCTTATAAAATGTTGTGTTGGACCGGTAATTGTAAAAAACATACCATTTCCAATTTTCGACGACGAGCTATATTTAAGCAAATGATTGCACCCAACGAAAAAAAGTTTAACTTGAATTTCAATTCTAAAAATATCGTTGAACATGTGAACCTTACCGCAGATAATATAAAAAATATTTTGAAACAAAACTTTTCCAAGAAAATGTTATGTTTAAAGATTGATATTGCTACAAGAATGGGAAAAAGTATATTGGGTATAAATATTCAATACATCAAAGATTTTAAAATTGTGATAAACACTATTGGTATGATACCACTGAAAAGTGGCATATGGCACATTTCTTAAAAGAGGAAATATTAAAATACCTACGGGAATATCAAATTGAACTGACACAAATTTATTCAACTACATCAGACAACGGGAAAAACGTGATAAAAGCCTCCAAACTACTCCAGCAGGAAATGTCAGCCTTGAAAAATGATGAGTTGGAGGTTCCTTCAGAAATCGAGGATGACGACTGCGAACCAGTACACGATCGCTTAAATTCAGTGCTGTCCATAGTTAGATGTGCTGCGCATACAATTCAACTTGCAGCTCATGATTCCTTCAAGCATATGCAAGGAAAATTAGAAGATTTCAGAAAAATTTTGAAACTCCTAAAGGCGAGCATTAGGCGTTGTCGTAACACTGTGGACATACGTATGCCACCTCTGGACAACATCACCCGCTGGAACTCAAATTTTAAATGATGGAGTCCCTGTTGAGTTTAAAAGATCACATAAATAGGAACGAGATCGAGTTTCATGTTAATACTGAAATTGATTGGAGCTTTGTAGAAAGCTTTGTCGAGGCATTCAAACCAATGGCGCAATGGACAAAGCAACTTCAAACTGAGCAATACATCATTGGTGATTTCTACAGAGATTGGCTAATATGTGAAGTCAAATTAAAAAGAATGACTGGAAATGCTATTGCTGCCAAACTGTTAGAATCTGTGGAAAAGATAAAAGAAATATTGATGAACAACGTCGCATTCCTTGCTGGTATATACCTCGATCCAAGATCTAACTTCTTAGAATTGTATTGTATTGTATTGTATTTTATTAAACATTTTCCAGATGCATGCTTATTAACCTAATATTACAATATTACATTAAATAATTTCAAATTACTATGCAGCATAGGAAAAGTATATGGTATTTTTTATATTAAAGTTTAACATAGTTCTAAATGCCAGTCCTAGCTTTGGTATATTGTTTTGTGTGGGGTGTACAAAAATAAAAATTTCATAAAGAGTTTAAGTTATACATTAAATTAAATCATCAAAGATATGAAAGAGAATCAATACTAAATATTTGCAGCTTCCTAAGGTATGTACGGTTTATAGGGTCATCCTCAGCATCGTTTCTAATTCAAAGTGATTATAACCAAAAAGATACAGCTTAACTTCTTTTTTAAATAAGTTGACATTTCCTATTACCTGTACAGTGGCAGGAAGGGAGTTGAAAAATTTGCACGACGTGTATGTGTAAAAACTTCTAAAGTGCGACGTCCTAGTATGCGGAATTTGTACCATCGGAAGTAGATTTCTTCGTAAGTTGTAGACTTCCGAAGGAAAGCTTTCCAGGTAGCCACACCGTATAAAGAATGTTTTTAAAACTTTTTAAAGATAGAGATGTCGACACGGAAATATATCTAGTTTCCTAAAATATAGCATAGAGTGAGACCTATAGTTTGCACTACAGATTCGCCTTATAACCCCCTTTTTGACACTGCTGACAGCTTATTAGCCGAAGCACGGCCCAGCATGTGATACCATATTGCAATTTAGATTGAAATATTCCGTAGTAAACTGTTTTTAAAGTGGATATTGAACATAACTTTTTCAGACGATAAAAGTGACGAGTGGTATATAGAAAGTATTTTTTTAGAGCATTAATGTGCTCAGACCAACTCAGCGGTTGTCTATTATAATTCCTAGGTACTTGAAATTCTCAACAACTTCAACCCTGAAACAGCTCTCACTACAGTTTCTATTACAATCAAAAGATCTCATCGCGTCACTTTGAGTGCACGCTATATGGTGCATGTTAAAGCGAGAGCACACTGCGGAGTGAAATATGACATCATAACTTGGTTGTTCTTTGAGAACATGACTGAAATACATAAGTCTAGTTTTACTACTTACAATCAGTTTGTGTGAAGCGAACCAGGTTCGTAACAAATGTATATCATGGTTAATGTCACATATTAATTCAAAGTAATTCGGTGTACTGTACGCAATTGCAAGATCGCCTGCAAAGGCAGTGGCCTTGCCTCTCAATGGAAGCTTAAATATTGAATTAATATAGACCAAGAACAATATTGGACCAAGAACTGAGCCTTGGGGAACGCCCAGATTAAAAACTGTAAGCTACTGTAGCTACATTCTACTTTAACTTTTTGTGTTCTGCACGATATATACGATTTAAGCCACTTATGCATAATACCGCGGAATCCTGCACTATATAGTTTATCCAATTGTACACCCCTATCGACCATATCAAAAGCTTTTGTTATGTCCACAAAGAGACCAGCACAACTTCTTTTTTCATCCAGAGCTTTGTAGACGTTGGTGCAAAAATCTAGCAAAGCGTCTTCTGTTGAAAGGTCAGAACGAAAGCCAAACTGCATGGAGCTAAAAAAGCTCGCTTTATTTAGAAAATTAACAATTCTGGTTTTAAAAGCCTTTTCAAAAACTTTAGATATGGCCGAGAGTAGTGAAATAGGTCTGTTAAAGATGTTAATAATTCTTTATTATCCCATTTTTCAAGATCGGAATTACAATCGCACATTTCAAACAATCGGGAAAAATACCCTGAGTAATGCTGGTGTTGAATAAGTATATCAGTATATCAACCGCATTAAAATATATCTTTTTTAAAATTAAATTGGAAATACCATTCTCACCGCATGAAGTAGAGTTTTTTAAGGTTTTTATAATGCTTATAATTTCGAAACCTGTGATAGGGTCAAAAAAGAAGCTATTTCGAGCATCTTGGCCCGATGGTAAATGGGTCGCAAACCGACAATTGCAGTTAGTTAATACTGTGTTCCCAACCGTTGTAAAGTGCGTGTTAAGTTTATTAGCTACTTCCACAGCATCCGTAATCGACTGACTTCCAGCTTGTAATGCTATTCGCTCATTATCTTTTTCACCGTTTCGATTAAGAAGATTATGACAACTTCCCATTCTTTCCTAATATTACCAAGTGCTGAATTAAACTTGTTTCGAAAAGAAGTTTTCCCGCGTCAGTCGTATGGCCTTATTGGTGCTATTACTTATTTTGTTGTATCTAGTGCGGAGTCTTCTATTACTAGGATACTTAGCACACTTTTTCTTAGTTGGTTTTTGAGCTTTATTTTCTGTAGGAGATCGCGAGTAAGCCAAGGCTTAAGTCTCACATTTTTTTACGATTATTCACAGTATACGAAGAGTTGAGAATGTGCGCGTTTAAGGTATCTAAAAATATGTAAAAAGCTACTGATATGTCATTTTCAGCGAGGACATTCGACCAACTTTCGAAACATAGCTTATGGTTCAGCATAGGGAAATTAACTTTGGTATATGATTTCTGAACGCGATTTGCTTTTGGTTTGTCGAAAACCATTCCAAATATTTGCAAACCGTCATCGTGTGATCAGTTACTTGCAAGTCAATGTTAAAACTATTACAATATCTATATGGTACGGCATTAAAGCGGCAAAAAATATGATCAATACGCGTACCCGAACTTAAGCGCGTCGGCTCATTAATATAGGAAGTATAACCATTTCCAGCCATCAAGGCCAAATAATCGTCAGTTGTATTACAGTGATGCAAAAGGTCTAAATTAAAATCACCCAGTATGAAAAAGTTTGTAGTTTCTTCACACAGCACGAAACTGAGTATTCTTGAATAAATACAGAAATAGGAATAGATTGTAGTCTGTATACCCCTAGGAAAACAAATTGTTCGCCTTTTATATTAAGAGAAAGTTGTAGCATATAAGCAGTATAAAGATTTTTACTTACTGAGGTACACTCATAAGTATCGCGCACAAAGGCTCCAACACCTCCCGCACTGTATCTATCATTCGCATTGGCATAAAAATAGGTATGCTGTAGTCACTTACTTCATAAGAATATATCCAAATTTCCGTTAAAAATATAATATCTGGTAGGCAACCTAATGCATCGATATGACTTAAAAATAGATCAAAATTCTGCCTAAGGCTACGTATATTCTGATGCACAACTTTTATATCGTTAGAACCTACTGAGGGCGCTTTTTGAAAAAAATTTTTGCTAGCGATGATTGGGTTATCATCATCAGAACGTCAACAAACATCGAAGAAAAATAAATGAAGAAAAAAAGACTGATGAGCAGAAGAAAAGTGCAGTGGAATGTGTAAAAATCTAATTATGTGCTTTTGTTTGAAAAATTGTCATTTCCTCAGGTGCATATATTACGAAAAAACACAAGCCTTAATTCCTTGAATGGAGAATGCAATTCGCCTAACGAAAGAAATGAATCAGAAGATACTGCGCTAGGTTTGCTTAATGATCCCTACAGTATTTTAAAAGAGGAGTTCAACATCATGACAAGGTGTACCTTGACAACTGATAGCAATGCTAGTATCCGCCAAAAAGCTCGATAATTTAGCATACGGCGAAAGGAAGCCTTTTGCGGCTGATATACTTGATTATTGGAAAAATCTGTCCACAAAATAAAAGGATTTGTATAAGCTGGCTGAAGTCATTTTAGCTGTTCCGTCAAGTCAAGTTTCCGTTGAGAGAGGATTTAGTGCGTTATCTACAATTCTAACTAAGCAGCGCTCCAGATTAAGCAGTAACACAATAAATGATTTACTTATGATTAAGCTCAATAATATTTTACTAGAAAAAGTAAATTTCTAACAGTTCTATTCAAGTTTTACTAAATTGTCGCATGAATCTTTTTTAAATATTTTATATTTTCTTTGAATTAATATTTTTAAGTTTATTTTCATTTTCTTGTAGGTACCTACTTGAATTTTTCATTTACTGAATTTGGTGTTGAATTGCATATGTATGTATGAACGTATGTATATGAAGTTAATTGATATTTTAATAAATGGAATATTTATAAAGATGTAGTTCCCTTTCTTGTACTTTGTTCATTTCAAAAAGAATAAAAGAGAACTTTGTTTTTCATGTGAATGAATCCACCTACTATTTTTATAACTTTCATGAAAATGAAATGGTATATTAATTTCGTCACGAAACCAAAATTGTAAGTCCTTAAAGGAAAATAGATAGACCCACCATTAAGTATACCGAAATAATCAGGATGAAGAGCTGAGTTGATTTAGCCATGTCCGTCTGTTTGTATGCAAACTAGACCCTCAATTTTGAGATATCTTGATAAAATTTGGTGAGCGGGTGTATTTGGGTGTCCGATTAGACATTTGTCGGAACCGGCCGGATCGGACCACTATAGCATATATCCTCATACAACCGATTTTTCAGAAAAAGAGGATTTTTGTCATATCTTACTCAATTTAACAGATTGAAGCTTCAAACTTCACCATATAATTTCGTATATTGCACATATTGTTGCCTGAAAAATTTATGAGATCGGTCGTATATATAGTATATATCCCCCCACAACCGATTGTTCAGAATAGAAACTTTTCGTAATTACTGCCCTATTTAAGAGCTACAGGCTTCAAGTTTCAACGAATGCTTACGCATATAGCATATATTGTTGTCTGAAAGATCATAAAGATCGGTGGTATATATAGTAATATATATGGTGATATATATAGTATATATATATTTTCGCAATTTTAGCCCCATTTTAACAGCTAGAAGCTTCAAATTCACCAAATGCTTACGTAAATAGCATATATTGTTGTCCAAAAAATCATAGAGATCGGTTGGTATATAGATTATATACTTCATATAACTGTCATTTTTGCCCCTTTTTTACGGCTAGAAGCTTCAAAATTCATCAAATTTCATCAAACAGTTACGTCTACGTCATATATTTTTGAAATAAGTGATTAGTAGTCATAGTTTTATTTATTTATTTATTTATTATTATTACAGCTTTTATGCCTAGATTTACAACATATAAACTTATCACACGTAATATGAAATCTCTATCGTATCACAGTTGTGCGACAATATAAGTATAATTTCTTTTTAAACATATTTAAGTCTTCACAGTTTCTAATTTCTACAGGAAGTTCATTAAACCTTTTTAGACCTTTATAAAAACAAGTTAAGCTGTCCTCTTTCCGTTGTAAAGAGCGGAAGTCTGAAGCTATTTTTATTTCTCGTATTAATATTGTGAACGTCTCTTTGATATACAATATTGTTGCCCAAATACTCCGGCAGATTACCCTTTTTTATATTAAAAATAAAAATCATCACAAAGAAAAGGATCCTCTGTTTTACACTAAGTCCATTGCAATTCATTTAGCATTTCTCTTGTCGGAGTATCGTATTTTTTCTTAAGAATAAACCTCATCGCTTTATTTTGCATTTTTTGTAAACTGTCTATCACACTATCTGCCACTAAAAACAATATGGTAGGGCAGTAATTAAAATGAGGTTCCATTGTTCTATATACAATAGTTTTATGCTTTTTTGGAACAAATTTACATGATCTGTATAAAAAGCCTATCTTTTTTGCAATCTTTTGCTTCAAGTCGTTTACATGATCCTCAAATTTCACTTTATTATCAATAACTATACCTAGGTATTTTATTTTATGTACTTCCATAATTTTGCAGTTTCCGGTTTTTAGTTCATTTGTATTACTAATAAGTGGTCTACTTAAGATCATTATACTTGGTCTTGTCAGCATTTATTTTTAATTTATTTTGGCACATCCAGAGATATACACTATCCAAATCTGATTCCATTTTTTCAATAGCTACATTGAGATTTTTATCGCTTATCATAATAAGGGTGTCATCTGCAAACAATTTGATATCACAATGGTTTTACTGCTTTGACTATGTCATTTATATATATTTTAAAAAGTATTGGTGCAAATATCGATCCTTGTGGAAGGCCGATATTAACAGCTTCTTCACTTGATATAGAAGTACCATTAATTAATGTTTGTTGACGTCGGTTGGAGAAATAACTTATAAACCAGTCCAGCGCTTTGTCTCTTATGCCGATACTATACAGTTTATCCATCATAATTTGTGAGATACAGCTTTGAAAGCTCGTTTCATGTCCAAAAATACCGCAATTACGTAGTTTCTTTCATTTAGTTGATTTTTCCATTCAAAAACAATTGAATTTAAAACCGTCTCACATGAGTGTTTTTTTCGAAAAACTGATTGCTTCGAAGTTATAATTTTATTTAATTCAATGTATTCTTGCAGCTGCTCTTTTACAATTAATTCGATGATTTTCTCATCTGCTGGCAATGTATTTATTGGTCGCATTTCATTCGATTTTATGGTATTTTTGACTTTATAAACTGGCCTTACCGTAGTAACTTTTCAACAATCTGGCGTGGTAGCAGTTCTACAAAAAACGCAGCCCACAAAAACGTGAAGCTTTGCATCCTCACACAAAGTACCTACCTATTTTTATACTCAGTTGAGCAGAGCTCACAGAGTATATTAACTTTGATTGGATAACGGTTGGTTGTACAGGTATAAAGGAATCGAGATAGATATAGATAGATATATCAAAATCATCAGGATCGAAAAAAATTTGATTCAGCCATGTCCGTCCGTCCGTCCGCCCGTCCGTTAACACGATAACTTGAGTAATTTTGAGGTATCTTGATGAATTTGGTATGTAGGTTCCTGAGCACTCATCTCAGATCGCTATTTAAAATGAATAATATCGGACTATAACCACGCCCATTTTTTGATATCGAAATTTCGAAAAATTCAAAAAGTGCGATAATTCATTACCAAAAACGAAAAAGCGATGAAACTTGGTAGGTGAGTTGAACTTATGACGCAAATAGAAAATTAGTAAAATTTTGGGACAATGGGCGTAGCACCGCTCACTTTTAAAAGAAGGTAATTTAAAAATTTGCAAGCTGTAATTGTGGCAGTCGTTGAAGATATCATGATGAAATTTGGCAGGAACGTTACTCCTATTACTATATGTATGCTTAATAAAAATTAGCAAAATCGGAGAACGACCACGCCCACTTTTAAAAAAAATTTTTTTTTAAAGTCAAATTATAACAAAAAATTTTATATCTTTACAGTATGTAAATTATGTCAACATTCAACTCCAGTAATGATATGGTGCAACAAAATGCAAAAATAAAAGAAAATTTCAAAATGGGCTTGGCTCCGCCCTTTTCATTTAATTTGTCTAGAATAGTTTTAATGCCATAAGTCGAACAAAAATTTACCAATGCTTGTGAAATTTGGTAGGGGCTTAGATTATGAGACGATTACACATTTCTGTGAAAAAGGGCGAAATCGGTTAAAGCCACGCCCAGTTTTTATACACAGTCGACCGTCTGTCCTTCCGCTCGGCCGTTAACACGATAACTTGAGCAAAAATCGATATATCTTTACTAAACTCAGTTCACGTGCTTATCTGAACTCGCTTTGTATAGGTATAAAAATGGCAGAAATCGGACTATGACCACGCCCACTTTTTCGATATCGAAAATTACGAGAAACGAAAAAAATGCGATAATTCTACACCAAATACGAAAAACGGTATCAAACATAGTATTTGGATTAGTTTATTGAGGCAAAATATAACTTTAGAAAAAAACTTTGTAAAATGGGTGTGACACCTACCATATTAAGTAGAATGAAATGAAAAAGTCCTACAGGGCGAAATAAAAAACCCTTGAATCTTGGCAGGAATACTGTTCGTGGTATTATATATATAATAATTAGCGGTATCCAACAGATGATGTTCTGGGTCACCCTGGTCCATATTTTGGTGGATATCTGGAAAACGCCTTCACATATACAGCTACCACCACTCCCTTTTAAAAGCCTGATTAATACCTTTAATTTTATACCCATATCGTACAAACATATTCTAGAGTCACCCCTGGTCCACCTTTATGGCTATATCTCGAGAAGGCGTCCAACTATAGAACTAAGGCCCACTCTCTTTTAAAATACTCATTAATAACTTTGATACCCATATTGTACAAACGCATTCTAGAGTCACCCCCTGGTTCACCTTTATGGCGATATCTCGAAAAGGCGTCTCCCTATAGAACTAGGCCCCACGCCCTTTTGAAATACTCATTAACACCTTTCGTTTGATACCCATATTATACAAAACACATTTTAGAGACACCCCTGGTTCACCTTTATGGCGGTATCTCGAAAGGCGTCCACCTATAGAACTAAGCCCCACGCCCTTTTAAATTGCTCATTAACACCTTTCATTTGATACCCATTATCGTACAAACATATTCTAGAGTCACCCCTGGTCCACCTTTATGGCGATATCTCGAAAGGCGACCACCTATACAACTACCATCACTCCCTTTCAAAACCCTCATTACTACCTTTAATTTGATACCGATATCGTACAAACACATCCTAGAGTCACCCCTGGTCCACCTTTATGGCGATATCTCGAAAAAGCGACCACTTATACAACTACCATCACTTCCCTTTTAAAACCCTCATTAGTACCTTTAATTTGATACCGATATCGTAAAAACACATTCTAGAGTCACCCCTGGTCCACCTTTATGGCGATATCTCGAAAAGGCGTCCACCTATAGAACTAAGCCCCACGCCTTTTGCAATACTCATTAACACCTTTTGTTTGATACCCATATTGTACAAATGCATTCAAGTGTCACCCCTGGTCCACCTTTATGGCGATATCTCGAAAAGGCGTCCACCTATAGAACTAAGGCCCACTCCCTTTTAAAATGTTCATTAACCCCTTTCATTTGATACCCATATCGTACAAACAAATTCTAGGGTCACCCCTGGTCCACCTTTATGGCGATATCTCGAAAGGCGACCACCTGTACAACTACCACCACCTATAGAGCTAAGGATCACGCTCTTTTGAATGCTCATTAACCTTTTCATTTGATACCCATATCGTACAATCAAATTCTAGGGTCACCCCTGGTCCACCTTTATGGCGATATCTCGAAAGGCGACCACCTGTACAACTACCATCACCTATAGAGCTAAGGATCACGCTCTTTTGAA
>JARSSU010048908.1:0-11761 GCA_029619165.1 Eurosta solidaginis
GGGAAGTTGCTAGTAGTCACACCGCAATGAGAACACCTTGAATTATTCCGGGCTTAATGTAATTATATTTTTTTTTCAATAACTCCATGACAGTTCGTGAGAGGTGAAAGGATGATTAGTTTAACATACTTAAAGGGTTTAAGTTTTACAAAGACATGGCGTTCCCTGACTACTTTTTATACTCAGCGTGCTTTGCAGACAGAGTATATTAACTTTGATTGGATAACGGTTGGTTGTACAGGTATAAAGGAATCAGTATCGAAAAAAAAATTTGATTGAGCGGAGTCCGTCCGTCCGTCCGTTAATACGATAACGTGAGTAAATATTGAGACATCTTCACCAAATTTGGAACACGAGCTTATCTGGACCTAGAAGAGATTGGCTTTGAAAATGAGTGAAATCGGATGATAACCACGCCCACTTTTTATATATATAAAATTTTGGAAAACACAAAAAACCTGATAATTTAGTAAACAATACACCTAGAATGTTGAAATTAGACATTTGGACTGATATTGAGACTCTTGATAAAATTGGGAACATTTTTTTAAAATGGGCGTGCACCGCTCACTTGTGATAAAATCAATTTTCAAATATTTTTGATCATAAATCAAAAATCGTTAAACCTATCGTAACAAAATTAGGCAGAGGTTGCCTTCACTATAAGGAATGCTTTGAAGAAAAATTAACGAAATCGGTTAAGGACCACGCCCACCTTTATTTATAGATTTTTAAAAGGGTCGTGGACGAATATAATAAGCAAATCTTTGCAAAGAAGAGCTTTATATCAATGGTATTTCATTTCGCAAGTGGATTTATAACAATAAATAGGAAAAACTTCCAATTTAAAAAATGGGCGTGGCACCGCCCTTTTATGACTAAGCAATTTTCTATGTTTCGGGAGCCATAACTTATCTTAACAAAATTGGGTACACATATTTTCCTTATAGCAGAAAATAACAAAAAAGAAAATATTTTAGTAAAAATGGACGGGATTGGTTAAAGATCACGGCAACTTAGATATAAAACAAATTTAAAAGGGTTGTAGACTAGAATAATTAGCTATAATTTAGCAAAAAATTGGTTTGAATCAATGATATTTCACTTATCAAGTTGTATTGTAAGAGGAAATGGGGAGACATTTTTTTTAAACGTGCTGTGCCACGTGTTATATAGAAAAGTAATTTATCTGAAATGAAATGTACAACTGAAGCTCACGCTGAGTATATAATGTTCGGTTACACCCGATAATAGACACCTTTACTTGTTATTTTCTAGCAAATCTTCGGATGTTGTTTGTTGCGGTTTGGTAGAGATTTCCCCATATAATCACACATAATGTTTAAATAGAAATTTTATTTGTTATTTTTATATAATACTAGCAGACCCGGCAGACGTTGTTCTGCCCTAAATTTGGCCTATCTGCATACATTTTAATAAGCTTTTTCCGTCTAACTCTGCCCTACCCCTCTACACTTTTCCTAATCTTTTTATTCACTCCTCCCTCCGTCTTTTTCGCTTCATCTCCATCTTCGTCTCATTCTATCTCTTTCTCAGTCTCCTTCTCTCTTTTCTCTTCTCTCAAGTTTTTCTCCTTCTTCTTCATTTCTTATTGCCAGTCCCAGAGGGTGGTATGTATTTTGTTCCAGTCCCATTCCGAGTCTCAGTCCCAGTCCCACTTCAGTCTCAGTCTCAGTCCCAGTCCTAGTCCTAATCCCAGTCCCAGTCCGTCTCTATTATACTTCCCGGAAAAAAGCATCGTAAATACTAATATAGGCAAATTTATATACGAAATTTCAGGCAAATCGAATATGGACGTATGCAAATAAGTATGTGGGTATTATTAATTCATGTCTTTATTTCGGCTTCGCATGAATATTTATCAGTTTTGCCAGGTTGATGCGACTAAATCGAATATCACAATGAACTTCAGAGCTCTCAGCAACAGCTTTCATTTGATATCCATAATACACAGACATTCTAGCGGTATCCGGGTCCATGTTTTGGCCTATATTTCGAGACCCTAGTCACTCAGCGGTGTAAAACTTACTCTGTATTATAGCACACATCAACAGCATCAATTTGTTACCCATAATATAAAAACACATTCTAGGTGTATCCGGGTCCATGTTTTGGCCTATATCTCGAGACCGTAGTCACCCAGCGGTGTAAAACTTACTCTGTACTAAAGCATACATCAACAGCTTCAATTTGATACCCATAATGTAAAAACACATTCTAGGTGTATCCGGGTCCACGTTTTGGGCTATATCTCGAGACCCTATCCTCCCAGTTGTATGAAAATTATCCTGTACTATAGCACTCATCAAACAGCTTTCATTTCATATCCATATTGTATAACACATTCTAGGGGTACCCGGGTCCACGTTTTGGGCTATATCTCGAGACCCTAGCTTCCCAGTTGTATGAAAATTATCCTGTACTATAGCACTCATCAACAGCTTTCATTTGATATTCATATTGTATAAACACATTCTAGGGGTACCCGGGTCCACGTTTTGGGCTATATCTCGAGACCCTAGCCTCTCAGTTGTATGAAAATTATCCTGTACTATAGCACTCATCAACAGCTTTCATTTGATATCCATATTGTATAAGCACATTCTAGGGGTACCCGGGTCCACGTTTTGGGCTATATCTCGAGACCCTAGCCTCTCAGTTGTATGAAAATTATCCTGTACTATAGCACTCATCAACAGCTTTCATTTGACATCCATATTGTATAAACACATTCTAGGGGTTATCCGGGTCCACGTTTTGGCCTATATCTCGAGACCCTAGTCACCCAGGGGTATGAAAATTATCCTGTACGATAGCACTCATCAACAGCTTTCATTTGATATCCATATTGTATAAACACATTCTAGGGGTACCCGGGTGCACGTTCTGATCTCAAGACCCTAGACACGTAGCGAAAAAAAGGTAGACGTTGGCCGATTCTCAGACCTACCCAATATGCTCACAAAATTTAATGAGAATCGGTTCAGCCGTTTCGGAGGAGTTCAGCCTCTAAAACCGTGACAGAAGAATTTTATATATTAGACTAGGAGACCCGACAGATGTTGTTCTGCCCTAACTTTGATCTGCCTGCATAAGTTTTAAGAAGTTTTTATCTCTTACTCTCCATCCCCATTTTTCTTGTCCTTTTATTCACTCCTCCCTCTGCCTTTCTCTTTCTGTGCATCTCTTTCCCCTCTCCGTCTTTTCCGTAACTTCTTTTCCTCTATATCTTCATCTAACTCTATCTCTTTCTCAGTCGATTTCTCCGTCCCGCTTTTATCTTCTCTCTAGTTCTTATTCTTTTCCATCCCTTATTCCGAGTCCCAGCTCCAGTCCCAGCTGAAAAGCCCCAGTCGGGACAGTCGGTCCTGGTTCATTTCCAAAGTGTCGTAAATACTCATCGTGAATAGAATCTGTTCGAATAGATCGGACCCTGGAACACTTTCTGGGAAGCAACTTCGCAGGAGCACTCTTCGGTTTGCCATGAATCGACCCTGCAAATTTGAATAAAACCGAAAAGTAGATTTCAGTCCGTAAGCTGCATACAAACATATATCCTTCTTTATATGTATAGAGGTATGTTGATAGAATAAATCTCGTTAGTGCACAAAGCTTAGCATATACATATGTACATACAAACATACCAAAAAATGGAACTCTTGTTTAAGAACTTTAACGAAATGTTTAAAATTTTTAACGAAAGAGCATTCTTCAAAAGATGTATGAATTCTTAGACGCACTTGCAAAACGGCAAGTTAGGTTTTTAGCTCAGAGTTAATTTAAAAAATTTGTCAGAAATGTATTAGTTTAACCCCTCTCGTCAGGTTAACTCAGAGTTAAAAAGCTAACTTGCCATTCTGCAAGTAGGCCTTAACCATTTAAGTTGCATTTACTTGGCAACATGCATAAATATGTACATTAACCTGGATTGATTTGTATGGACGAAAGTTAACCGATATCGCGCCATCGATTTTTCGATAGGATTTGGGCTCAGGAAAAAAGTTCCACTACGCATACCCAAAAACATAGTTTTCGAGCCTGCGAAAAAAAAGGCGAAAGGGTAAATTTTTCGACCAAAACACTCCCCCAAAACCCAAAAATATTTTGTTTTCAAAAAACTGTTGTAAAAACGTTGGTGATAACACTTTTTTGCAAAAAAAAATAGTTTTGGGCTTTGGGGAGTGTTTTGGTCGAAAAAGTGACCCTTTCGCCATTTTTTTTCGCAGGATCGAGAATTATTTTTTTGGGTATGCGTAGTGGAACTTTTCCTGAGCCCAAACCCTATCGAAAAATCGATGGCGCGATATCGGTTAATAATCGACCCAGTCTAATGTACATATATACAATATCAAGCTGATATGAGATGAAAATACATTCATATCCTATAGTAATGTGGCGAATGCTGATATCACTAGGCTGTTAGTAAATAATCACGCAACAACAAAAACATGAAACAGCCACTCTTATGAACATGTACACATTAAAGCTAGCAACACTTATGTACAAGGCAACGAAAAGATATCTCACACACGCAGATGCAGTCATCAACCGAAGTTCTTACTCACACATACACACGCATATAACTAAATTACCAAGCAGGAGATACAACAGTTCTAGAAGGTGAAACGTCTAGACCTTTGGAAAAATATACGGACGAGGCAACAGAGAGTATAAAAGCAGCGCAAGCTGAGTAATAACTATTCAGATTTGATTTAAACACGCTATTGGTTGTGAAGTGCTAATCCCAAAGTAACTTAAATAAATACCAGTTTCCAATACTGAATATTGGAGTGATTTATTTCAACAGTTCAGGGTTTCGAACATTAGCAGAAGGTGCACAAATATCAGAAATCCCCAGAATTCGTTACAGTAATAATAAAATTTATAACATTTTACTTTTTTTAATTTTACAATTATTTTTGTTGTTTACGGCCTTTGAATTATAACTTTTTAAATATAAACGAGCTCTAGGCCAAATATTTGTATATTCTTAATAAAACACAATACGTGAATTTTTGATATACAATTATATTATTTAATTTGTCGATATTTCGACTTCAGTCTGAAGTCATCATCAGGACTAGGTACGAAAAGAACAAACATACATATTAAAATCATAAAAATACACATTTGCACAAGTACAGAACTTACATTTTTGAATGCAATATGTCGACTAGTGTAACAAAAATATAAGTTTACGAACAGTGCAAAGCAAATAACAATAAAATGTAAATAACACACAGCCGTTATCATAAACAAAAAATGAACATAAGCAGAAAGTTATCTAAATGAGTAGTGAGCGCCGCTCAAGTGATATCAGCTGCAGCCTGCAGGTGAACTCTTTGGTAAACAGTGGGAGATGCTCTTATCTATTATTGTTGTTGTTGTTGATCAGCTGCCTAAAGGCAGAGGCAATACCAATTGTATCAGATTTGAAGTTCATCCGTTTGTCGCTGGGTGTATTTATTATGTGCAGCATCTCTAATATGTAGCGTTTGTTGTAATTCCTCTCTTGCTGTAGAATTTCTACATTTTCTAAATTGGGAGAGTGTCCAGTTTCTCTGCAATGCTGTGTTAGCGCCGTTTTGCCATCATTAGGGTTGTTGCGATTTTTAATATTCGTTTTATGCCCGGAAATCCTCGTTTTTAGTTTCGATTTAGTAGTCCCCACATATACTTTGTCGCATACGTGGGACCCGTCACCATTACATAGAATTTTATATATCAAGTCCGATTTCTCATATTTATCTATTCTACTCTTGGTATTACTGAAAATTTGTCGCAACGTATTATTGTAGGTAAAGGCTAAATTATATTTCTCTTTGTCATAAATATTTGAATATTTTATTCTGTTAGACAGGCCTGACACATATGTAGTCGATTTATATATTTTATTATTTTCGGCATTTTTCCTCGCAGTGGGTTTCTTATAATAATCTCTTATAAAGTTTTTATTATGCGTGTAGGAAATTCATTATTTTCTAGAACATTTATTATTATTTTAATGTTTTCTTTATGATAATTTTATCAACAGAGTTCTCTCGATCAGCGATGAAGTTTATCATAAAGAAAACATTAAAATAATAATAAATGTTCTAGAAAATAATGAATTTCCTACACGCATAATAAAAAACTTTATAAGAGATTATTATAAGAAACCCACTGCGAGGAAAAATGCCGAAAATAATAAAATATATAAATCGACTACATATGTGTCAGGCCTGTCTAACAGAATAAAATATTCAAATATTTATGACAAAGAGAAATATAATTTAGCCTTTACCTACAATAATAC
This sequence comes from Eurosta solidaginis, assembly GCA_029619165.1. Lineage (NCBI taxonomy): Eukaryota > Metazoa > Arthropoda > Insecta > Diptera > Tephritidae > Eurosta > Eurosta solidaginis. The sequence goes on from JARSSU010048908.1 coordinate 6,317, forward strand.
GTTGCGACAAATTTTCAGTAATACCAAGAGTAGAATAGATAAATATGAGAAATCGGACTTGATATATAAAATTCTATGTAATGGTGACGGGTCCCACGTATGCGACAAAGTATATGTGGGGACTACTAAATCGAAACTAAAAACGAGGATTTCCGGGCATAAAACGAATATTAAAAATCGCAACAACCCTAATGATGGCAAAACGGCGCTAACACAGCATTGCAGAGAAACTGGACACTCTCCCAATTTAGAAAATGTAGAAATTCTACAGCAAGAGAGGAATTACAACAAACGCTACATATTAGAGATGCTGCACATAATAAATACACCCAGCGACAAACGGATGAACTTCAAATCTGATACAATTGGTATTGCCTCTGCCTTTAGGCAGCTGATCAACAACAACAACAATAATAGATAAGAGCATCTCCCACTGTTTACCAAAGAGTTCACCTGCAGGCTGCAGCTGATATCACTTGAGCGGCGCTCACTACTCATTTAGATAACTTTCTGCTTATGTTCATTTTTTGTTTATGATAACGGCTGTGTGTTATTTACATTTTATTGTTATTTGCTTTGCACTGTTCGTAAACTTATATTTTTGTTACACTAGTCGACATATTGCATTCAAAAATGTAAGTTCTGTACTTGTGCAAATGTGTATTTTTATGATTTTAATATGTATGTTTGTTCTTTTCGTACCTAGTCCTGATGATGACTTCAGACTGAAGTCGAAATATCGACAAATTAAATAATATAATTGTATATCAAAAATTCACGTATTGTGTTTTATTAAGAATATACAAATATTTGGCCTAGAGCTCGTTATATTTAAAAAGTTAATTTACAATGAAAATGTAATGTTTTTATTAAACTATATAACATATACACCTGTAAATCTATTCCTGAAGTTAAATAACGCTAGCGCATGCTATGTATGTACGCATTTGATGCAAAATGTTCCACTCAATGCAAGTTTGCTCGCAGAGTTCACAGCGAACAAACCCATGCAATGCATTTTTGGCAAACATGTTACTTTTGTTAAACCATTTTGCTCATATTAGAAAGGGATCAAGTATTTTTTTGATGCAGAACGAAGGTAAATATTTCAAAGTTTTGCTGCAAAGAAGAAATATTCCAATCGATCCATTCCTTATGAATTTATAGTTGTGTAAACAAAAATTGTATGACTTTTTTACTACATTTTGGCAACTGGCCACGCCCCCATAATATACACTTTCAAATTATATTGAAAATGTTCATATCGCGTAGCTAGCTTTCAAATGCAAAAACCGCAGCATTGTGTGTGAAATGATGGGCGTGCAATGACATTTAGTGACTTTGTTTTATACGGGTACTAGCAGGGTACCCGGCGTTGCTCGGGTTGAGCAGATACTAATCTAAATAAGAAAGTGTATTTTAACGCATTCCTACCCGTTACTTAAGGTAAAGCAATCAGTATATTAGATTTTATTGATCTTCAAATGTATCTTCCAATTTTTCTCATTCTTACCCTTTGTAATTTCCTTAACTCTCCCTCTTCTTTTTTACACCCTCTACCTCTCTCCTTCTTTTTCTTAGATCCCTCATTCCTCTAATTTATCATTTGCTTTATTTTTCAAATTTTATTTTGTCACACACAATTCATACTCAAATCTCTAATCTCTAAACTTAATCAAAATATTTTAGCTGCACATTTTTGTCTATCATCTCATATACACAGCTATTTTTACAATGAAATGCTTAAATTTAATAAAAACTTTTAAATCACTCAGTGCAATCGCTTAACTTTTTGTGAATTCAATGCTATGACCAAACAAAAGTTCTGCACTTAAGTACGTACATGGCGTATGAGTAACTTTTGCTGTCATATAAAATTTGTCGCACCACCCAGTGACGCACGTGATATTGAAAAAAAATTAAATTTAAAATTCTTGGTTCTGAAATATGAAAACACCTTCGTCTTGATCGAAGGAACCTATAGCCAAAATTTGGTGATGATTGAAGTGTGGGAAATACGTATCCATCTTGGTATTACTGAAAATTTGTCGCAACGTATTATTGTAGGTAAAGGCTAAATTATATTTCTCTTTGTCATAAATATTTGAATATTTTATTCTGTTAGACAGGCCTGACACATATGTAGTCGATTTATATATTTTATTATTTTCGGCATTTTTCCTCGCAGTGGGTTTCTTATAATAATCTCTTATAAAGTTTTTATTATGCGTGTAGGAAATTCATTATTTTCTAGAACATTTATTATTATTTTAATGTTTTCTTTATGATATTTTTATCAACAGAGTTCTCTCGATCAGCGATGAAGTTTATCATAAAGAAAACATTAAAATAATAATAAATGTTCTAGAAAATAATGAATTTCCTACACGCATAATAAAAAACTTTATAAGAGATTATTATAAGAAACCCACTGCGAGGAAAAATGCCGAAAATAATAAAATATATAAATCGACTACATATGTGTCAGGCCTGTCTAACAGAATAAAATATTCAAATATTTATGACAAAGAGAAATATAATTTAGCCTTTACCTACAATAATACGTTGCGACAAATTTTCAGTATACCAAGAGTAGAATAGATAAATATGAGAAATCGGACTTGATATATAAAATTCTATGTAATGGTGACGGGTCCCACGTATGCGACAAAGTATATGTGGGGACTACTAAATCGAAACTAAAAACGAGGATTTTCCGGGCATAAAACGAATATTAAAAATCGCAGCAACCCTAATGATGGCAAAACGGCGCTAACACAGCATTGCAGAGAAACTGGACACTCTCCCAATTTAGAAAATGTAGAAATTCTACAGCAAGAGAGGAATTACAACAAACGCTACATATTAGAGATGCTGCACATAATAAATACACCCAGCGACAACGGATGAACTTCAAATCTGATACAATTGGTATTGCCTCTGCCTTTAGGCAGCTGATCGACAACAACAACAATAATAGATAAGAGCATCTCCCACTGTTTACCAAAGAGTTCACCTGCAGGCTGCAGCTGATATCACTTGAGCGGCGCTCACTACTCATTTAGATAACTTTCTGCTTATGTTCATTTTTTGTTTATGATAACGGCTGTGTGTTATTTACATTTTATTGTTATTTGCTTTGCACTGTTCGTAAACTTATATTTTTGTTACACTAGTCGACATATTGCATTCAAAAATGTAAGTTCTGTACTTGTGGAAATGTGTATTTTTATGATTTTAATATGTATGTTTGTTCTTTTCGTACCTAGTCCTGATGATGACTTCAGACTGAAGTCGAAATATCGACAAATTAAATAATATAATTGTATATCAAAATTCACGTATTGTGTTTTATTAAGAATATACAAATATTTGGCCTAGAGCTCGTTTATATTTAAAAAGTTAATTTTACAATGAAAATGTAATGTTTTTATTAAACTATATAACATATACACCTGTAAATCTATTCCTGAAGTTAAATAACGCTAGCGAATGCTATGTATGTACGCATTTGATGCAAATGTTCCACTCAATGCAAGTTTGCTCGCAGAGTTCACAGCGAACAAACCCATGCAATGCATTTTTGGCAAACATGTTACTTTTGTTTAAACCATTTTGCTCATATTAGAAAGGGATCAAGTATTTTTTTGATGCAGAACGAAGGTAAATATTTCAAAGTTTTGCTGCAAAGAAGAAATATTCCAATCGATCCATTCCTTATGAATTTATAGTTGTGTAAACAAAAATTGTATGACTTTTTTACTACATTTTGGCAACTGGCCACGCCCCCATAATATACACTTTCAAATTATATTGAAAATGTTCATATCGCGTAGCTAAGCTTTCAAATGCAAAAACCGCAGCATTGTGTGTGAAATGATGGGCGTGCAATGACATTTAGTGACTTTGTTTTATACGGGTACTAGCAGGGTACCCGGCGTTGCTCGGGTTGAGCAGATACTAATCTAAATAAGAAGTGTATTTTAACGCATTCCTACCCGTTACTTAAGGTAAAGCAATCAGTATATTAGATTTTATTGATCTTCAAAATGTATCTTCCAATTTTTCTCATTCTTACCCTTTGTAATTTCCTTAACTCTCCCTCTTCTTTTTTTACACCCTCTACCTCTCTCCTTCTTTTTTCTTAGATCCCTCATTCCTCTAATTTATCATTTGCTTTATTTTTCAAATTTTATTTTGTCACACACAATTCATACTCAAAATCTCTAATCTCTAAACTTAATCAAAATATTTTAGCTGCACAATTTTTGTCTATCATCTCATATACACAGCTATTTTTACAATGAAATGCTTAAATTTAATAAAAACTTTTAAATCACTCATGCAATCGCTTTAACTTTTTGTGAATTCAATGCTATGACCAAACAAAAGTTCTGCACTTAAGTACGTACATGGCGTATGAGTAACTTTTGCTGTCATATAAAATTTGTCGCACCACCCAGTGACGCACGTGATATTGAAAAAAAATTAATTTAAAATTCTTGTTCTGAATATGGAAACACCTTCGTCTTGATCGAAGGAACCTATAGCCAAAATTTGGTGATGATTGAAGTGTGGGAAATACGTATCCATAGGAACACAGAAACACATACACACACAGAATTTGATTTTTATATATATAGAATAGATAGATAGATAGACACAGATAGATATAAGTAGATATAGATTACTTTCTTATACTAGTTGAATTTCAGCATTTTCCCCCTCTTTCCCTCACCTAACAAACAGCCATGAAAGCGGAGTGCCACATTTTTTAAAATGTTACATCAGAAACCTCTTCTTATGGAACAATGGGAGAGACTTGGGAGCTTGGGATGTGAAAAGCACAGGGTGGTCTAGGGATATATGGGTAACCTTTAATAGTTAAACCATGATATGATCCCAGAAAACCCCTGATTTCGGGATGGCAAAATGGATCGGGAATAACGGGATTCATGATTCCCGGTACTCGATGCCTTAATCATCATGCCGAATACGAACACAGTAACACGATCACGTATGTATTTATAATCCGGAAACCATGTTTTTACGTGACGAGTTATGCGATCACTTATGTTATGACTCCATAGCTGATAAAATGTTATATAATAAGTAAGAAAGTCTACGTTCGTGCGAAAGCGACATTATATACCCAACGGAAGCTTTGATACATATGTTTAAGAGGATACCATTTGAAGAGACATATCACGAGCATTAAATGATATGAAACCTGAAATATACCAAAAACAGTTATCGTCATTGAAACAATACATAACAAATTTCGTTAGGTTGGGTCGCTTTTTTCGAGCAGACCTCACCCCTTTACAGATTTTTATGAATTTTCGTACTTTGACCTAACATATCTATTATGGTAATGTATTAACGTGTCATAATTATAATTGCCATTTTATGATGGTTAAAACTTTAAGCAACTTTTTTAAAATA
>JARSSU010048910.1:0-34729 GCA_029619165.1 Eurosta solidaginis
CAGCACCACCGGACTCAATTCAAGATTTTCATGTTCTTACTTTTTTGTTCTTGAAAAACGAACGCCCTGTCCTCAAAACAATAACCTTGTTCTTGAACTGACAACCATGTTCTTGAAAAGAGAACGGCTGGTCTTATAATATGAAAAAATGTTTTATTAATGAGAACAACGTTCTTAAATTAAGAACAATGTTCTTAAATTAAGATCAAGAAAAAATAAACAGTATAATTCATGTGTACTACAGTGTTAAATACAACATTTGGCACAAGCTATCAAGCAGGTGTGGGGCGCGAGTTCGATCACCGTCAAACTCTAAAGTTTTTTAAACAATTTTTTATATTCTATTTTTTACTCTTATTTTTCGTTGAGTTCCATTCAAATATGCACAGGTAATTCTCAATCTTGTTATGCAATGTTTTAAATATATTCAGATTGCATTATCAAATAAGAAAAATTTCTCGATAAGAGAAATATATGAAAAAATGCATATTATGCGTTTTTCAAAACTTTTGGATTTAATAATAGTTTTTTTGTTATAAATAGTTTTTTATTAATGACAAAAAAAATATTTATTAATAAAAAAATATAAATATATAAATGAGTAATAATTAAAAAATTACCTTCCTCCCACCAATGATCAAGCACAAACCGTTCTTGAATTGAGACCGAAAAATGTTAAATCGACCACAAATCGTTCTCGAAGCGTAAGAACGAAAAATCTTAATCAAACCCAAGTAGTGATTGAAATGAGCAAAGAAGGTTCACACATCAGTACCAAAGTGGTCAAAAAATACGAATGGTGTGCTTGGAAAAACTGTTCTTAAAACAAGCCCATCGGTCACGAGTTAAGAAAAAACGTAGATACTTAACAGACTTTTGTCAACGAATGTTCTTAATTTTGAACTTGTTTCGTTCGTTTTAGAACGATTTTTTCTCTGAGTGTATCCGCTTCTATGCAAAACATGGTCGGACGAGTGCATGCCTGACAATTGGAATTTAAGTGTTCACAAGAAGAAGGATCCTGTAAACTGCCCCAGCTATAGCGGAATCAGTCTATAACATATCGCATATAAGGTCATATCAAGCGTACTGTGCGTTAGACTGAAGCCCACGTGAATCAGCTGATTTGAATTTATCATTGTTCAGATTTTCACTATGCGCCTTAACCTGAACCTTTTCTTCGATTTTACAAACTTCAGAACTTCACCGCTTTGGAACAATATTCTAAAACAGCGTGCAATTACTGTCGTACACTGACTAAATTGATATCATCGCCCTGAACATCCGCGCCATAAGTTCTGCTTACTTCAATCTGGAAAAACAAGCGGAAAGTTGGTTTTGGTGGTCAATGACGACAAGATGAAGTACCTGCTGTCATCAAGCAAAAACCCAAAGCATTTGCGCCTCGACAGACCTAATTTCGGAATAGAAAAATACTTCGTTTATTTGAGAATAAGCATATATATAAACAAGAACATCAGCTTTGAAATTCTTGCCAATAAATGCTACTTTGGACCGAGGAGGCTATTGAAGGTTAAAGTCCCCTCTCGGCAAACGAAAGTCATTCTCTGCAAATCACTTATCGTACACGTCCTTTTATATGGTGCAAAAGCATGGACCATGACATCATCATATGAGTCGTCTTTCTCGAAAGATTTATGGACCTCTACAAGTTGGCGACGATAAATACCGAGGAAGATTGATTTATGACCTGTACGAGGTTTATGCAGACATCAATATAGTCCAGTGAATTAAAATACAGTGACTACGCTGACTGAATTATGTCATGCGAATGAAAAATTTACGCTCAATTGCTTTGGTGGAAGAAACATGGATCGAAGTGTTGACCAAACATACACGATTGTCAATGGATCGCCCAAAGGAGGTCCTTATAAACCGACACGGCAATTTCTAAAAAGTTTAGCATACTTAACGCAATTTTTTGAACTTGAATGCTCATAAATTGGCTACAAGTCCACATTTTTTTATTTATTGTATAATTCAAGCGTAGCCCTTGAGGAGGGAGAGCATTTCCCTGTAGCTCTGCAGGTTAGCCACTAGTTATGATAATTCGTTTGCCCGTTGTACCAGGAGTCACCTTGGGGCAAGCCCCGCCTATACACATTCTGTGCTCTTTTAGCATTGACATGGATGTGGCGTTTCACAAACGTAACAAATTAAACACCATGCCTTGAGAAATATCCACTGCAGAGGCGTGATAATAGGGCTATGCTAGAAAAAGTAAAAAATAAATAAAAAATGTAAGGCGCGATAACCTGCGATGAGATTTAAGGCCGAGCTTCTCTTCCAATTTGCGTCGTGCTCCTACTGATTTTCCCTACAAATTGGCCGGACGGGACCTACGTGTTTTATGCCGACTTCGAACGGCATCTGCAAGGCAGGTGAGTTTTCACTGAGAGCTTTTCATGGCAGAAATACACCCGGAGCGCCAAACACTGCCGAGGGGCGACCCCGCTTATACAAATTTTCTTCTAATTTGAAAAACCTTATTTCTAAAATTTTGATGTTGCTTTGTCCCGGGGTGTGAACCCAGGGCATACGTTGTGGGTAGGCGGAGCACGCTACCATCACACCACGGTGGCCACCAATGCTAGAACAACAGGATTTTTTGTGTATTTTTTTTCTGTCTAGGGGTCAAGCTGTCATATGAGTCATTAACCAATGTATGAGCCATTATCCACCACTTTTCAATAATTTTGCAAGTTTTACTGTATTCTCAATCGATATTTATGCTAAAGAATATTATTATTTAATTTAATTTAATTTATTTATTATTACGGCTGGTTAGGCCTAAAACTTTACTAAGTACAATTCATTACTACAATCACTTATTTCTATTGAATATGCTGTTGGAATGCCATGTGATTCCGATCAGCATATTTGCGTGACAAACGGACGAGTCTGGGAACCACTTATTTATATAAATAAAAAAATACAAAAACCACAACTTATTTAATGGAGGTTGGAAAGGATGCGTTTCCAATTCTCCAGTGCTCCCAGCTTAAGGCAACAAAATTTGGAACTTATATTTTTCATTTATATTTGTACTTTAAGCTGTCGGAATGTATTAGTCTCCGATCAACACAGCTAAACATGTCTTTGGATGTTAGAAATTGGGAATAACGTGTATCCAATCACCCCTCAACTTTGTTTAGTAAAGACGCTGTCGGAATGCATAAAGATTCGGATCAGCACAGCTCAACATATAATGGGAGGTTGAAAAGGACGTGTTTCCTATCCCCCTTGCTCAGATGACCATTGCGTTTTCATCCTGAAGGAAATATCCATCCCGAAAAACAACAATTTCATCTTAAACAGTAACTAGCAAAACAACAAACATTATGAAACTTCAAAAATCCCCAAATACGTCAAAAAATGTTGAGTGGAACTACCTTCTTTTTTATACCATGGTGGGGATAGTTAGGCAATTCACAAGGTATTCTATTCGTCGTATGTGCTATGTTTTAATAAAAAATTTTATTGGAAACCAAGGAAATAACTCAAATCTTACAAGTTTAAATGAATACGACACTCTTGTGCTTTGCCCAAGTGTTTTAAGGAGCTAGTTTTAGAGTATATATCCGAAAAAGGCTGTCAACCTGAATCATCTTTGGATACTGCCTCTTTAAAACAACAAAAACCTCACTGCCAAGCAAGGCGAATCCATACCAGGTGGTGGCAAAGCGAATTCAACCAATTCGCCGTGCAGAAGAATGTGAAGTCAAAAAGAAATTTTCATTGATTCCGATTAATTGACATGTTGTAGTACAAGGTATTGTATGGAAAATAATCAAGGTGAAGCAATTATTATGGGATAACACCACCTGGTACTCACCACAAATCACACACACAAGATTGCGCATTGAGCATGTAAACACAAGATCGGCTGTTTTTTATGGGCAATTCATACGTCATTTTCCTTTAAATAAAAATAAATGTAAGGCGCGATAACCTCCGAAGAGATCTAAGGCCGAGCTTCTCTTCCAACTTGCGTTGTGCTCCTCTTGCTTTCCCTACAAATTGGCCGGACATGTTTTATGCCGACTCCGATCGGCATCTGCAAGGCAGATGAGTTTTCACTGAAGCTTTTCATGGCAGAAATACACCCGGAGCTTTGCCAAACACTGTCGAGGGGCGACCCCGCTTAGAAAAATTTCTTCTAATTGAAAAAAACCTTCTTTCTAAAATTTGATGTTGCTTTGCCGGGTGTGAAACCCAGGGCATACGGTGTGTAGGCGCAGCACGCTACCATCACACCACGGTGGTCGTCATTTTCCTTTAGCTCCTGTTTTTTCTCTCTTCCTTCATATATGAAGCATTCAACTGTGACGTAGATGCGCAGAACGAAGCAATTTTGAACTTGTGAATTGCGCAATCTTCTGTGTGTGATTTGTGCCTGTGACTGAATTCGCCTGCTGCCAAGCCAGCCGAATCAATTGTGCATTTTTTCTCAGCTATCTTATGCGTCACGAGTGATTGCTAACTGCATAGTTACATACAAATATACATTTTTATGTAGGCATGAACCTGTCACAATAATGATAAATGTTATACATTTAATCACTGTAATTAAATATTAAATTGATTGAAAATTAAATGTTATAATTAATAGTGAAACTGCGTTAGAGCTCTCATAATATAGAAACTTGTTTTCAGAAAACACATAATTTTATTTTAGAAACAATTCATGATAAAAAGCGGTCGTTAAAACGCTGTTTTATCATTAACATTAGAGAAAATGTTAAAAAGAATCATTGCGACCTGTTCTTAACTAACGAATTTCTATTATCAGCTAGATTGTCGTGTCGGTATGGGGCAGTTCTGTAGACATGTTGACTTTGCATTTTTATCCATTCAGCCATAAGACAACTCGCTGTATTTTATGTTATTCTTCCACAACTTTTCTATCCTCTTAGCACGATTTAAGTAGTTGGTTAAGCTAAGCTAAACAAGTTTGATTAACTCTAGTGAAATTAAACTTCAGTCTAAACTACTGAATAGTTCTTCAGTCACAGTTGAAGCCGCCTTTGGGGTACGTTCTTTGTACGGGAACATTGTGTTTATCTAGATAATTTGTAGATATGGCAACAGATGGATTTTGTTTAAACATGGAAAAATTTCTCTCCGGAGGCGATATCCAACATCATTATTTAATTATTCTTAAACCAGACAGTTCTCGAGTTGATATCCAACTTCGTTCTCCAACACTTCAATCTTTGAGAAATTTCGTAAAATTTGGAGTTCTTGAGTTGATTTCCAATTTTATCACTATCAATTTAATATCCAATAAATAAACTGTATATATCTTATTTTATTTCCACGAAAAGACTGTAGCATTGAAATCTTACATTGAATTCAGTTAGAGAACCACAAATTGGGAACTATCATTTTTTACGTAATAGCATTTTTGCTATATGAAAATTTCTTCTTTTGTGAGTACGCTATGATTCTCAAGTTGAGCAACTCTTCGAAACAAACTCTTAAGATTTAAGAAGTATGCCTCGTTATCAACATGAGCTCTAATGGTACTCAAGCCCTTATGCTTGTTGGGTATATTCGACACCATTTCAAACGAACGCAAATAACTGATTGACTAATTGGAGTTTAACCCTGCCAGATCGGCGCTAAGGTCAGCTTAAACTTCAGTTAAAGTGGACTGAAAAAACTGTAGAATAAGTTTAAGCGTAGTTTAATGACAAACTGAGTTGCACTTGTACTGAAAAACCGGGTCTAAAAAATGAGCTTTGCTGTTGTTGTTGTCGTTGTAACAACACTTTGCACCATCCAATAGGTACGATCACTCACAAATGTCATTAATATCCTCTAACGGGAGTCCGAAGGAACTTGCTGTTTCAACAAGGTTACACCAAAGAGATAAGGGTGGTAGAGGCGTTGGTTCCACATTGCAACGGAAAATATGGTTGGTGTAATGTACAAGGGACATACACTGGGCATGACGGGGTTCATCTGGATAAGTAAGGGTTAGCCTTTTACAGTATCCAGATCGAAGTTGAGCTAGGGCTGTGCATCAACTACAAGTTCAGGATATTGTTTTGAAAAAGGGGCTCGCCGAGAAATATATCGTAGAATCCTACGATGCGGCCACCGTGGTGTGATGGTAGCGTGCTCCGCCTACCACACCGAATGCCCTGGATTCACACCCCGTCCAAAACAACATCAACATTTAGAAATAAGGTTTACAATTAGAAGAAAATTTTTAAGCGGTTTCGCAATCGGCAGTGTTGGCAAGCGCTCCGAGTGTATTTCTGCATGAAAAGCTCTCAGTGAAAACTCATCTGCCTTGCAGATGCCGTTCGGAGTCGGCATAAACATCCGTCCGGCCAATTTGTAGGAAAAATCAAGAGGAGCACGACCAAACTGTAAGAGAGCTCTGCCTAAAATCTCTTTGGAGGTTATCGCGCCTTAGATTTATTTTTTTTAATCCTACGATATCTCTGAAGACCTTTTCTGTTCTTTTCTCACATGCCTGACTTCAGTAGTGCCGGATTTGTTAATATTGTTTACGGAGATGACTTCTTAAGTTCCTGGGAGGTGGGGCCTCTTCAATCAGAGGTCTGTTGTGACGCCCAATTATCTGGAAGTTCAGCAGAAACCTTCTTCTCATCATTTCAATTCTCTCCTTTATGGAGGAAATTCTCGCTTCACTGTGTAGATGATGTTATGGAGACTTAAGAAAATATCCCGTGGTAGTTCTGAGCGCGGTGTTTTGACAAGCCGTCTTTGGTCTTAATCAAAAATCTTTGTTGTTGATTTTTTTTGCGTCCGCACCCTCTCTAGCTCGAATAGCCATCCCTCATTTTTTTTGAGAGTGGGGGTTCTACCAGCTTTCACTTCAACCACTCCATTCTAGTTACCTTCAGAGAGCCTAAAACCAGCGCACGTGTAACTACAGTCTACAAATGCCATTTTGTTTGAAGTATCTTGGCTTTTCTTAGGTACTGTAGTTTAGCGACTCAGCACAGTTTTCGTTTTCTTCATGATAACTAAAGCATCGTCTTTCGGTTATGTGCAAGCAAAAACTGTAAACAAAGGACAATTATTTTGTTAGTTTTCGTGTATTCACAACAGATTTACGCCATTTGTCTTACCAGCTTCGCTCCTGTGCCAAATTCACCAATCATATTCCCTCAGGAAGTAATGCAATGGGGTACTAATAAAGGACGGGAAGCTGGTGAACCGGTTCACTTATGGATCTACGTTTGTGGCGCAGGGTTGTGGGTGGAGTATTCTGACACAAGTTACCTAGTTAGCTTGAAATTGGGCTCCTAAATCACTGCAGTGTCTTCGGAGCGTAGGTCGCCGGTCTGCCGCTTTAATGGCTAGGGAATTTAACATCTACACAGTATAGTAATGCTTTGCTAGCATGAGGTAGGGTGCTGTGTCGAATGGCTTCACCTCATTTGCGATTACAGGTAATCACTTTTGCTACAAATCATCGGGGTGGCTTGCATAAAGATATCTCAGTGTCAAGCTAATCTACTGGGCCAGGCAGGTATTAGCGAGCTGGGTGTATCTGGCTGGGTCATGACTTACGTCAATTGACATTAAGTCACTTCTGAAAGAAAACTAATGTCCATGACATTAATTCCAAGCTTAAGGAGCATTAATGTTGCGTCATTGACATTAATTCTCGTTACAAAAGCGAAGTAATATCAGAAATACCTTTAAACGCCATGGGCATAAATTCTCTTTCCAAAGAAAAACTATTATCAATTGACTGCAGTTCCATTGACACTATTACGCGTTTTGCTTCTGGACAGCTAACCCTCGATGCAGCTAGCAAACGCTTGCCGACACCACCTTTTGCCGTGTACCAAAGTTTTTCATCCCGTTGTTGACCCCTGAGTTCAAGCTATTATTCCAGTTTTAACAAAGTATTCGGCAATGGGAGTCATGCTGTGCGCCTTTATAAATGGATACGCCCCAGCATATGTTAGTTTTATGGAGTACGTCGACGGTGGAATCATTCAGTCACTTTATGCCCAGCTGTGCAGCCTTTTGCCACTCTCCGGAGAAATTTCAAGATCAATGAGTCGATTGATGATTCTTTCGTAGTTTTTTCGTTGCCACGCACCACTCTCTGGCAGATCTTGGTCAATTTTTCTGTCATTCCAATGATTTGTACCAGAGCTGCGAAGACGACTGCCGTACATTCATAAAACTTCAGATTCAATTTTTTATACTTTCCTGCATGGCTTGCAGTTGCGTGATATCGGTAACGTATTAGAAACTGTAGGCCCTCTTCCAAGATTGCAGGTTGAACGCGTTATGCGTGTTAGCTGTGCTAAGGATTTTGCGGAGCTGGTGCTGATGTTTGGCTAACAGAAGATTTTAGGTTCTAAAACATTTGTTGGAGGTCTGATAGTGGATTTTGCTATGTTTGCTTTAAGTAAACAAGTAAGGACGGAATAAGACTACATACCTTTCATGAATGGAGCCGAAAAATAAATTGATGAAATTCGAAAAATTAAAAAATCTGAAAAATCGTTTGTCTTTGGATAATATGTAGTAATAAATTAAATTTTAGAAATTCTAGGGCTGGAGGTTTGAAGGAAGTCGCATATGCCGACGACTTAGTGATCCTAATCACAGTTAAATTCTTGGCAACAATTAGCGAGTTTTAGGATACGCTGATAAGCAGGGCACAATGGGGTGGGGGTGAATTCAACATAAACGAAGAGAGAGCAACCAGACTGCTCCGGGATAGCACGGTCCCAGACATCAATGTAATTAATGGTCGACAGCCATGCCATGTCGAGCTGCGCTGACGCCCCTTCTTTGGATTCCAGGGTGCAGCGACCTTGATGAGAATGAATTTGCAAATGAGATAACCCAGGAAAGGTTTCGTCACAGACAGATCCATACCACTACCGCTGGGTTATCTCTTAAAAGTCGAGGAATATGAGATTGCTGTGGACCAACCAGAATGCTTCTGAGATCTCAAGGTCCTTACAGCCATGTTTGGATAAGAAGCAACTAGCCTCCTTCTCCAGCTTAACAAATCTGGAGTGAGTATATTTACTTTGTCATCACAGTTCATTGCGGTATTGCACCAGTCCTCCGACGATGGCGCATACCAACAAGCTCCTTCTGCAGAAGCTGGGTGAGATGGAAGAGGAGTGGATTCATCACTTTCTCTGCCGTTGCACAGGACTATCAACAAGAAGACTCAGGTTTATGGGGGCACGGTTTTTCGAAAGTCTGTAGAGGTTAAGAAAGTGGATCTTTCACTCCTATGACGATGTATGGTATAGTGGTCTGATCTGGTCGGCTTCGCAAATGATTAATTGGAGGCACAAATATATCCGCTCACCTTATTTCATTAAGTTATCTCGAAAATTGAGGGCCTAACTTGTGTTCAAAACAGATAGACTGATAGACAGGCCGACATCGCTTAATCACTTAGCTTCGTCATCCTGGTAATTTCGGTAAACTTATTGATGGGTTTACTTATCACCTAATTTCCCAGAATTGGTCCAAACTTAATATACCATTTCATTTTCGTGAAAGGTATAAAGGTTTACTTGCATTTCTGCATACCAATATGGATGTAGGACCACATGCATACCACAAAGTATCCACCTTCTCTTTATGTAAATAACTAAATGCACTTTAACACATTTGCATAACTATTTAATTTAAATTCAACCCAAGGCGACGAATATGTGCAGTGTTCATCTGATCGCCGGACAGTCGGTTGATCTGTGTGGGATCCCTTCATCGTATAAGCACCTCCTACAATCAAATGAATTTACAAGATGCACAAAAGTGCTCAGTGCAAGCTGTTGGTAAAATTAATAAATTCTTAAAACTACAATACATATTTTCTTGCTCGCTTAGCCAAATGTGACAGCGTACAGCGCAGTGGCGCATGCGCAAATCGAATTTCTCAATATGACCAAGATTTATGGTAATACGCGTACAAGAGTTATTGAGTATACTATTGTAAATATCGGCGAAAGGTAGCTAAGTAAAAATTGCCTACAGCTTCTGAAACTTTTTCGGTGATTATCAAGATAATAATAAATAAGGTCTTTCGATACCGACCGTAAGGTCGAGTAGGTACTATCCCAGTAAACATTTAGGCTTGAGTTGCATTAGAGCTCAGTTGATAACTATAGCACACTTCTCAAATCGCAAGCGTTGTTTCTGATACACTGGCTAAACTTGAGAATTATCGCGTTCTCAATAAAGCGGAGTCATTGGTGCTGTTTGTCGTATCGCTGCAGTCGTATCTCTAAAACGTAATCAGCTGTTTATCGTTACGGCGGAAAACCATAAACCAATTGGTTGGCTACGATGCGGTTACGACCTTAAGCGCCAAATAACACGACACGACATTTCCGCGAACATTCCGCAATCTTGTTCGCAGCTTTGGCCATACACCATACGAACTTTTGGCCGAACATTAGTTCTCTTTCAGACAGCGATGAATACGGACAACAATTGTGCTGCAGCAATATTGCTCGCTGTGGCAATTAAGCGTAAAAAAAAGAGAGAAGATCGCAAAAAAAGAATTTGGTGCAAAGAATGGTTTAAAAAACGAGCAGTTCTTGGACAAAGTGAGCTTATTAAAGAACTGGAATTCACGTCACAAAATGATTTTAAAAATTACGTTCGTATGAGCAAGGCAACATTTGACCAACTTTTACAAAAAATTTTGCCACTCATAACGAAACGGGATACAATAATGAGAGAAGCGATTCCCCCTCATCACCGCCTTGCTTTAACTTTGCGCTTTCTAGCTAGTGGCAATAGCTTTGAAGACTTAAAATTTTTGACAGCAATTGCGCCCCAAACTACTTATTTTTTTTATAACTGTATCCTTTGTGGCATCAGGATCTACTTCTTTTAATTTTTCGATTAAAGTCGCATAATCATTATTCTTTTTAATTCTATTACAATAATCTTTGCTTTTTACTTGCCACAATGATGGCAAAGATTTATACATTTCAATAAATTCACTCAGAAATTTTTATTGTCCATTTTACTTTTCCGCGCACGTCTGTTCCGTTCAGAAATTACTACGATTATGAGCTATTTCGCCATACACGCACGAACAGTTCGCGCAAATGTTCGCCAAAAATTAAAATATTTTGATTTTTGGCGAACATTTGCGCGAACTGGCAAACACCACCATACACGACAGAAAAGGTCGCAGAAACATGGCACTAACGGAATGTTGGTTGGCGGAAATGTTCGTGTCGTGTTATTTGGCGCTTTAGCGGCTAGCATAATCGATTGCATTTATTCCATGAAGGTTTGGTCGAATCAGCTGGTATAGCTAGGTTACCGATACGGTTACGCGAGATATAACGCACTAATGGCCTGCAGCGTACAAGTAGTTCATTTTCTGTTAATATTGTGCGAAGCGCTAGCAGTTGGAAGTCGAATAAATGGTCCTGACAACACCTGCACATCATATGATAGCAATTGGCTGCGTCACCCCATGATACCTAGCAGCATGAGAGCTGTCAGAATGGCGCTTATAAAACTACTACATACTCATGCATATGACATATGTAGCGCAGATATGCTAACAGCCCTATGAGATGCAGTATTTGATGAGTTTAGCAGCTAGCTAAGATAATAGGCGAACGAGGAGTCATGTCATTCGAACGATAACGGAAGGGCTAAGGATTGGCAAGATTTCTTTAAAGTGTTCGCTACAGCGGCGGTGTCAGAAGAGTTATTATTGAGCTAAGAGAGCACAGGGCAGACAACACGGGGCGGGAGGCACTGGAAAGATGTTCAGAGCGAATTGAAGGAGTTGGAAACTCGCAGATTGAATACTACCGGCAATAGTTTCCAAACTACAATCAAGACTACGAGTGGTAATGGAGTCGGAAGGAATCAACGTGAAGGAATATGTCTTCCATTTGATGGCAGCAACAAAGTGGAAGAGAAAAACGAAAAAACAATATCTGCACAAACTTCCACATACTCATCACGGCTGGAAGAACAGAAGACATATGGAATATGTATATGGAATCGCATGAGATACTGTGATTCAATCTTGGTTGAATCACAGGAGATGTGTATCTCAGAATGTATCACAAATAAAATCCAGATTGAAGCACAAGAGGCACGTATATTCGAATGCCAACACAAAGTTCTGCCGTATGGACGGAAAAATAATGCAGTTTGAGCGAATATTCAGGCCGAGTAGATGCGTTGAGAGGTCTTAACATAGTTGGCGAACAAATGGCGAAAGATGCTGGATATAACTTGGCAACTAGAAGTATGGAGATATTCGGAAATGCTGTTGGATATCAACTGGCAAAACTGTGATATCTCAAAGGCTGCAAAAATATTGTTTCGATGTTACTGGGATGTCATCATCATCAGCATTAGCAACAGTAAAAGCTGCAAAACGAATTTGTTGCAATTAAATTTTTTATATAATGGCACCTCTCTGTGGTGCTGTGTGCACTGACTCGGCGCTCCGAAAAGTGTTTGTCCTTAATTCTTTGATGACGTCGTTTGCTGGGTAGTGCGTGAGGGTCGCTTGGCTTATCACGTTGCGAGCATCAGTAAGAATTCGATATACCCATTAGAGCTCAAATCCGTGTAAAGGGTGTATTTTTCTTAGGTTGGACCTTTTAGTAAATCATTTTCGATGTGTAAACATCTTTTCTCACGGTATGAGGGAATCCAGAATTTAAGAGTAAGGTGAGTGTAAGCATAAGCGTAGCATTTGACAGTGTATGCTGCTATGGGAAATACTGCATGTAAGCGTAACTGTAGTCGCTACACTATAGTCTAATGAGGGGGACAAAATATGTGGTAAAGTTGATACGAGAGAGAAAGGGAGCGATAACGCTTTGCTATCGATGAGTTATTGTTTGTTATTGCTTTGTTATCGACGGAGTATGACTGTGGTGTCCATTTCTAATCGACGAGTTGTCTATTTGCTGTAGGTGTGCTATCAATGAGCTAAACACGAGTTTTCGATTTGTTATCGAAGTGTTACGAACTTGCTGTCACAACAAAGGTTATCCATCATTTAGTGATTTTTAATGACGAAACATCGGTTTTTTTCGATTCGTTATCAACAGTGATCGAAATGATATCGATTTACTACCGAAAAGTTATCGACTTATAACTTTAAGCTATCGATATGTTATCGAAACGAATACTTACAGGTAGAACTGCTGGTTCACATAGACTGTAAGTAGAAAAGTTATAAAAAAATTTCGATTTGTTATCTGGTAAGTTATGATTTGTTAACGAAAATTAACGATAAGTTAACGATTTTTTATCCAAAAATTATCGCTTGCATACCGAAAAGTTATGCTTTTTCTCGGAGTGGTACCAATTTGTTTATCTGGTGTTATCGACGACTCATCGGTTTGCTATTAAACAGATACCGAAAAGACTACGATACTAACTCGATGACATAACTCTAGCCCGCCGTTAGGAAACCAATAAAAAACCGATGACTTGGCGGCAACAAACCGATAAGAAACCAATAACCTGACGCTAATATCACATCGAAGGTACCGCGTTCAAGTACGGGGCAAAGCAACAACTAAAATTTGGAAAACAGTTTCAATTGGATACGTGTTTTCTAGGCGGGATGGCCCTCGGCTGGTCCACAGCATGTCCATTTCCCTAATCTAATATTCTCGATTTCCTCAGGAGATAACCTACGGTGGGTTGTACGAGCTGTCCGTATCTGCTTTATATCATTCCGTACCGTGTCTCGTCTGCATCTGCAAGGTCATTCCCTTCAATATCGCTGTACCCTTAGGACCCAGCAAGGGAGACATTTATGTTCGCCACATGGACGCCAGCGAGACTCAACACCTCGCACGCTATCCGAATTCATCAGTTGGATTCTACAGCGTTAAGCAGCTAGCCTTAGAGCAAGATAGTATATTGATGTCTCTGTCCGTAGCTGAGCAGTCTGGCTGCTCTTTCTACATCATAGATCTTCGCTGAAAGCCTCAGCACGATGTCTGATGCTTTGAGTACTTCCAGCTGCTGTGGTCTTTTCCATTTTTTGCCGTCTGTTAAGATTTGTAAAGCCTCTACCGCTATCCACCTTATAGTCCTCACCTGGAAGTAAAAAGCCGCCGTGAGTGGGTGGTGTCGGACGTTGAGTCAATTGTGGTGTCCGTGTCCCCTGATATTTCATCTAATATCGTCGCGTGGAGCCAATTTTGCGCCAATTTCTGTACGAACACTGCAGTGGTATCAGATTAAAATTACGTAAAGCTTCCTGCGCTTTGATATCTGCTTCCCAACTAGACAAGTTAGTATCGAGTCGGTGAGCTGTGTTGTAGATGCCATGGTATGATGATGCGGTGACATGGGCTGTGGTATGCATGTCTTTGTTAGATCTCACCGTAGTTCCTTTTTATACTCGCGTGTGCGAACGCACTTTGATAGAAATAACGGTTGGTGTACAGTTATACAGGTATTCCATATATCAAAATCATCAGTATCGAAACAAAAAATTTTGATTGAGCAATGTCCGTCTGTCCGTCCGTCCGTTAACACGATAACTTGAGTAAATATTGATATATCTTCACCAAATTTGTACACGAGCTTATCTGGACCAGAATAGATTGGTATTGAAAATGAGCGAAATCGGATGATAAGCACGCCCACTTTTTTATATATACATTTTGGAAAACACAAAAAACCTGATTATGTAGTAATAATACACCTAGAATGTTGATATTTGACGTGTGGGCTGATATGAGACTCTTGAAAAATATTTGAAAAATTTGTTAAAATGGGCATGGCACCGCCCACTTGTGATAAAATCAATTTTAGCAAATATTATTAATCATAAATCAAAAATCGTTAAACCTATCGTAACAAATTCGGCAGAGAGGTGGCACGCCTTTTTATGACTAAGCAATTTTCTATGTTCGGGAGCCATAACTCGAAGAAAAATAACGGATCGTAATGAAACTGTGTACACATATTTTCTTTACAGCAGAAATATTTCTAGTAAAAATGGACGGGATCGTTAAAGACCGGCAACTAGATATAAAAATTTAAAAGGGTCGAATATAGCAAAACTTAGCTAGCAATATTTTACTCAAGAGAGACAATAGTAACGCAGTGGTTATGTAGAAAGTAAATTATCTGAAAGAATGTACAAGAAGCTCACGCTGAGTATATAATGTTCGGTTAACCGAACTCTTTATTGTTTTTGGATTGTACCAATTTGTTATCGGTGTTATCGACGACTCATCGTGCTATTAACATTAGCGATAAAACTACATATAAACTCGATGACATAACTCTAGCCCGCCGTTAAGAACGAATAAACACACGATGACTTGACGGCAACAAACAATAACCTGACGCTAATATCACATCGAAATTACCGCCTCAAGTCGGGGCAAAGAAACATCTAAAATTTAGAAAAACTGTTCAATTAGAAAACGGTTTTTCTTAGACGGGTTTGCCCTACAGCAGTCCACAACATGTCCATATCTCTAATCTATATTTCTCGTTTCCTCAGGAGATAAACCCTGCGGGGTTGTGCGCAGCTGTCCCATCCGCTTATGTCCATTTCGGAACCTTTCTCGTCCTCATCTGCAGGCTGAGTCTCTTCATACCGCTGTACCCTAGACCAGCCCCATGGAGCACATTAGGGGCCGCATGGATGTCAGCGAGACTGAACAGCTCTGCACGGAAGTTGATGTGCTCGGTCCGTAATATTGCTTGAGCAGCTGTACTGCTCTCTCTACGTCAGTGATCTTCGCCGGGAAGCTTCTGCATGAGTCTAATGCTTTGAGTATACATCCAGCTCTTCCATTTTGAGCCGTCTGTTAAGATTGTAATGCCTCTACGCTGGTATATCTTATATATACCTCACTGGAAGTAAAAGCCGCCTGTTGTCGGTGTCGTGTCGGACGTTAAACCAGTTGTGTTCGTTAACACCTGCCTGGAATGTCATCTAATATCGTCGCGTGGCGGTTCGGATTCTGTGAGCCCACTTTCGCGGCCAATCTCTGCGCGAAACACTTGTAGTGTCTATTCAACAATGTAGGATAAAGCTTCGTTTGAAACTTGACTGACTTCCCTTTTTCGTACGCCCCCAAAAGAGCACCCTTTATTAATGCAACGAATTCTTGTGCATTTAAGTTTGTGCCATTCCTTGTCATATGTGCGTGTTGTGGCGAACAAGTTGCCGCCGTCGGCATTCTGGCACTCCACTCCACTTGTAACAGCATTTAGCGCGATTCGTCTTAGAACGGCAACCAAACATTTGGCCTTGCTACCTGGCTGCCAGTCGTGAGGCTTAAGTTTTACCGAAATCCAATTGTCGTTAAGCATTCGACGCTTCGAACTTCATATCGGTTGTATCCGTCTGGATGAAAAGCAGCTGTTGTTTTACATTGCCACACATCGCTGATGCAGCACATCAACACACCGCAAATTAAATGCAAACTAAACGTTCTCATGTTTTGCTCTTTGTTGTTGTTCATTGTACAAGGTTTTTTACGAGTTCTTCTTCTTCATCGAGCAATCAATGAATTTGCAAATATTTAGCGCCGCTACGAGAACCCATAATCATGAGTTTTGCTGCTGTCCAACTCGCACTGCAGGCGGATTATGTATTTAATTGTATGGGTGCGTATGTGTTTGCGCGTGCGCACACGTACCATGGCAAATGGCTGCCGCGCAGATAAAATTGGTGTCGCAACGCAATAATGGATGAAGCACGTTTACTCACTCACCAACTTTCGCTGCTATGCGGCACGTACCATGAAGACGTGAGCTCGCAGAGACAAGAGTCAAGGAGAGTCGATATTAAGATAATGTATGCAAATGAAGGCGTTGAATATTGCCGAGCAATAAAAGTAAATTTTTGCAAGTGAAAACTAAACGCCAATAATGAAGATCGCTGCTAGTGAGAGCAGCGAAAGGTGCTGCAAATATTGTATTAATGACTGCAAACGAGATGCGGCAGAGTCGCGCCACCAAAGGTTTAATTAGAAGAGCAAACCTTCGTTAAAGGGTGTGAAATGAGTGATTTCAACACGCGCTTTTACAGGCTGAAACTTTTAATCGCACATCGTCGAAAGGATATACTCAAACTGATGATTGGCGCACACACACATAGCGCATAGCCGGGAACGCGCGATCAGCAAGCGAACATTTGTTTATTTCTATAATTAAGGATATTAGTGTTGTTTTTTTTTAGGTAGCTAATGAAGTTTTGCGTTTTAATGATAGCTTGAAAGGTGCTTCTTTGAGAAGGAATAAAATGATTAGTTTGTTTTGATTTGATAATCATTGGATTTAAAACCCAATCGAGTTTTAAGAAGCAGCTAATTAGTATCTTATTGCATAACTACCAGTGATGTGCGTTTCCGCTTTGACAATCCGATTCAAAGATACCCCGGTATTTACACCGGATAGATGAAGTATAAAAGCTGCCGTAATCTGCAACGATCTTGTTCACTAAAACGTCCCATGGGTGGACACTCACCGCCACCCAGCGTTTATCCACTCAAGAGAGGTTTCCGCTCAACGGAGTAATTTTTTAAGTTAATGAGTAGATTAGACTCACAACCTTCTAATTCAAAGACAAATGTTTTTTATAATTATCTTATATATTATTTCTAATTGCTGTTTTTTGTGCTATTTTGAGGCTCAGCTACAGTATACTGCCGAACTATAAGGCTCTGGATAAAAGGGATGTTTTTATAGGTTGTCTTAGGCTCAATTACGTACCAGCATCGTGGAGAGAAGTCAACGTGGTCTTTATCCCCAAGCAGGGAAAGCGTCCCACTCTAAACCAAATGATTACAGCCTATGAGATTATCTTATTTTCTGCTTAAAGCACTCGAAAGACTCCTAGAGGACTACATAGGAGGAGGATTGAGCCATCGCTTCTTTCGCAAGCTCAACATGCCTACACTAAGGGCAGGTCAACTGACACGGCCTTGCACTCACTGGTATCCGTTATCGAAGGTCACTTGACCTCAAGGAATACACACTGGTGGCATTTCTAGATATAGCGGGTGTCTTCAACAACGTTCTCCCCGGAGGCCATCACCTCGGCGCTGACCGATCTGGGGGTTGACGCTTGCTGGTAGAGTTTATATACAATCTGCTTACGCGTAGGCAGATTAAAACTGAGCTAGGTTGATGCGTGATCCGCAGACCGGTCGGCAAAGGCACTCCGCAGGGCGGCGTTCTCTCTCCACTACTTTGGGTGGTTACGTCAACCAACTACTACGCCTGATGGAGGCAGATGGTCACCAAGTGATCGCGTATGCAGATGACATCTGCGTCACCATGCGGGGGAAATTTCCGCAAACTCTTTACAACCTAATGGAAGGGGCACTATCTAAAATTTCGCACTGGGCCACAGCCACAGGTTTGGAAGTCAACCGGATAAAACCGAGCTTGTCCTCTTCACGAGGAGGTACAAAGTACCAAATCTAACACCGCCAGAATTGGGGGTACATTTTTAGCGTTAGCGATCAAGTCAAGTATTTTGGGGTCGTTCTGGATAGGAAGCTACTATGGAGTGACCCTATAGTGGAGCGATCCAAGAAGGCAGCAGCAGCGCTGTTCACCTGCAGGAGGCCAATTGGTACCTCCTGGGGATTCTCCCCTAAGGTGGCCTACTGGATTTACAAGCCATTGTACGCCCGATTCTTCTTTATGTGCCTTGGTCTGGTGGCCTGCACTAGCTAAAAGTACCTATCTTAGAAATGCCTCAAAGGTGCAACGGAGTTCGGAGCTCTGCATTACCGGGGCTCTCGGCTCCACTCCGTCTGAAGCACTCAACACAATGCTATACCTTACACCTCTTGACCTGGTGGCGAAGGAAATAGCGGTCATCGCCGCTCTAGGCATAAGGGAAACAAGTCTCTGGTCAATGGCTCTAGTGGACACGCAACAATCCTGGGCACGAACGCCCCAGTCCCAATACCAGTACGCACTAGACTACTGCACGCCGTAGAACGTCTTCGTTAAAAACTACAGTATAATATATACCATCGCGACAAGACTGGAATACCAGACAACATACGGTACCGGGTTCCATCAACATATTCACGGATGATTCTAAGCTTGACGGGAAGGTGGGAGTAGGCCTCTTTTAACCGGATCTGGGTCTGGAGGTCCCTTTTCGCCTACCAGATCACTGTAGTGTTTACCAAGCGGAAATGCTGGCAATACACAGGGCTGTGAATCATCTCGGGAGTATGCCTAAGGATAATAAACGGGTGTTTATTTTCTCAGACAGCTCAGGCCGCATTAAAGGCCCTAGACTCATTCGTCGACAACGCAAAGTCGGTCACTGAATGCCGCAGATCTCTTAACGAGATGGCTCAGCACTTCAGTATCAGCCTTATATGGGTACCTGGCCACAGGGATATTGAAGGCAACTGCAGAGCAGACGAGCTGGCCAGAAGAGGCACCACCGACCATATCCTTCCGGGAAATGATTCGGTAGGTATACCCATGGCCACTTTCAGGCTTCGTGTGAACACAAGCACTATAAGAATTGCAAATGGACTATGGTCAGCCATATCATCGTGTGAGACATCCAGGCTAACTTGGCCCTGATATCACAAGGGATGCACAAGAGCGCTTCTGATTTTAAACAAATTAGTTCCATCGTCTCTGATAAGGGTTCTAACAGGGCATTGTTTAATAGGCACGCATAGTGGTAGAATGGGGGTAACGACCTTCGACTATTGTCGCAGCTGCAGATGTACAGAAGAGGAGGAGAGTGTCCAGCACCTTTTCTGTCATTGTCCAGCGCTTAGTAGGCGTAGGGTGGCCATCCTTGGTAAACCTTTTCTACATGACCTTGCTGAAGTCTCTAGCTATGAAGTCAAGGCTCTAGCAAAATACATAAATTCCAAGAAGTGGGTTGACTCGCTTTAGGCAGGGTAGGGGTCGTCTTTGAAACCGTATAGGGTATTACAATGGGCCCATTGGTGGCCTAAGTAGTGAGCTGTTACCATAATGTCCAGCTCAGCCCTCGCAACCTAACCTAACCTAACACTGCATTACCGACAGTTGCTAACATTCGACAGATAGCAGCGCAAGCGCATGTAAGTTTTTATTGATAGATGATTGATTGATAGAATAGCTGATTTCTGTTGATATTTGATATGAGACTTTTATATTTGTTGCGCAAGATGCGCACGAGTCCGGCTAGTGTTCTAAAAATTATGTAAGCCCATAGAGATGGAAGGATGGGGCCAAGGGCGATTAAATGTCGCAAGTTACCTTAAATGATATAAAAATGGAGCCAAATTAATGTAACCGGTATGGCTTAGGTGTTAAAGATCACTTTAAATGAAATTTTTAGGTTGTGGTTCTTGAAGCGGTTTTGCAGGTTGCTCATCAAATAAGCTCTGGTAAATCTATGGATACATTTAGTTTTTGTGAAGTCCTTAAGGACAGACCAGCTGAACGTTACCTAACTTCAGACAATCTGGAAGCCTTGCATAAAGCGATACTAAGTAATGACGGCGGTCACCGTGGTGTGATGGTAGCGTGCTCCGCCTACCACACCGTATGCCGTGGGTTCGCACCCCGGGCAAAGCAACATCAAAATTTTAGAAATAAGGTTTTTAAATTAGAAGAAAATGTTTCTAAGCGGGGTCGCCCCTCGGCAGTGTTTGCCAAGCGCTCCGGGTGTATTTCTGTCATGAAAATCTCTCAGTGAAAACTCATCTGCCTTGCAGATGCCGTTCGGAGTCGGCATAAAACATGTAGGTCCCGTCCGGCCAATTTTTAGGGAAAATCAAGAGGTAGCACGACGCAAATTGGAAGAGAAGCTCGGCCTTAGATCTTTTCGGAGGTTATCGCGCCTTACATTTATTTTTTTTTAAGTAATGACAGACTATGACACTTCTAAAACTTGAGTATCTACGTCTTTAACTAACGCAAAATTGGTTTTATTCGGGCAGCTTCCTTTTTGCATTTCGCAAAATATACATACGCCCGCAACCGGTACGAAGTTTTTAAACCGTGTAAAATGATATTCATTTACCCATTTTCTTCGCTTACAAAGAGTTCGCGTTCGTCCAACAGGTCACAGAGTCCGTCGATAAGAGGCTTCTGTTCGCTCAGTAGAGGTTTTTCATCCCATTTTATAGCAAATAACTGTCCGCGTCCGGCCAAATGAGTTTCCGCCTAACGGAGGCCAATCCGCTGTAAAAATTTTACGTAAAACTTGATGCATGTAAAACTGTCCGTCCAAGGGAGGTGCCCTCGTTTGTAATGGTGTATCTATACTTACAAATGTACGCATCTATGCACAAACTTACACACATACATAGTTATTAATCAACTTCAAGTATTTAATACACTTTCAATTTCGTTTGCGTGAAATGCTTGCTCACAAAGCGACTAAACGAAATGAGCAAATTGTCCTACCAGGCGCCGGACAATACTAATGATGACACTTGTGAAGTGCCAATTAATTAACATAGCGCATATGTTTATTTACTTAATTTACTTAATAACACCAGCGGCGGTGCCCTATTAACCATCCAACCATCCTTACCCAGATAACAGTCGTCAGTTATAAGTGCGCACTCACACTTGCCCTGTAGACAATTTTTTTGAAGATTCTAACAGAACTACCATCTGCTGTTGAATGTTAAGCGACGGGGTGTAGTTTTTAGAGTGCGGTTTATTAACTGCAAAAGTTTTTGGAATTTCTGCTGGTTAGTTAGACTTAATAGACCTCCGAGCAGATTTATGCATGATCCTCTCCAATATTATCCATAAAACATGTAAGGTTTTATGCCGACTCCGAACGGTATGTGATAAGGCTGTATAATTTTTGCTACAAAGCTTTTCAAACAAATCAGATAAGTATTTCAAAGCAGTTTGTCAAACTTTAGCGGTTCGTGCATTTTTGTTGGAAGTACCAACTCTTTTGCTGCATCCAGGTGGATTCTGCACGAATGTAGTCACCTTATTGACTTTCTGTATGTTTATTTCGTGTTTCCGGATGTAATGATTGCGGCAATGTTGTCTGCGTCAGTCTTATTCGGACTAAATCATCGGATATTTCAAGATTATAAATTTTGTCGTAACTGATGTTTCAGCGATCAGAGAATTTGTCACTTTGGAGCTCCGCGTGTGACTTTCATGGACCGCAGTCCTTTTAAAGTTTTCTGAATATGCGGAATTGCTACTCCAAGGCAACATGGACGTCTGCTCATATCGCGCCGACGTAAGCGTTTCTTACATCTAATATAACAAGGAGGAAAAGCCCACTCCAGTTTGTCCGGCTTAAGTGCTAACTGAAGTTAGTAGGTTGATAGGTGAGAAATGTAATGGAAGAAGAGGATCGTTATAAGTATTAGTTTGAATATTTTTTTTAGTTCAAAGCTCAGTCGCAATGTTAGTGAGACCATTCTTTATGAAGCCTGTTGACAAGATAAAGAAGTGGTAGATGAGAGACTAACTCTAAACGCCTGCCTGGAATATATTCATTTGATACCAGCACGTGAAGCTCAAAAGTACGTTAACAGTGGAAATTTAAGATCAACTGGGATTTTCCGAGATAAAATAAGGATTGCGTCGTCGGACACTGTCCGATAATCACTTGCTATTCACATAGCAGTAGTTCGGTAAGCTGCTGCTATATTTTTAAAGTGGTCATTTTGGATGCGAGCTAGATTGGTGTTGCATTAATATTATAGAGCTGGTTACGTTGGATAATAGCTGACGGTAGCTTCACCTGCGCCGCCGATGTTGGGCATTATTTCCGTTCGGGCTTCATTAACTTTAGAACTTTCCCCACAGCCTTAGAAGTAAGTTTTGAGTCAAGGTTCACTCCAAATTATTTCAAGTATGGCGTTAAATAAAATTTACAACCTCCTATGGTAAGGCTAAGTCAGTCACAGCCCACTTAGGGATCACCAAAACCATATATGTCTTATTGCTACCTATCTCAAGCCACACTTCCTATGGCGTCATTACATAAGACTAGGTAACAATAAAATTGGAGTAATTGACGACAATATCATCTGCTTAGCCGAAAATTCGCATGCCTTGAGCGTTGACCCTAGAAAATATTCGAGAGATACGCCGCTGGAGATGTTGTGCTTTCTTGGTCCTCCATCCATATTAAAGAGGAATAATCTGTCGGCGAAATAGCTATCAATTATTCTGCTTAGGGTTGATATCTAATCCTAACTGTAGCTCTGTTTATGTATTATTTTTGTCCTTATCGCCGAGTATTTGCTTTGCTGGATTTTCCTGCAAGGTATGTTCACTCATGTATGTACATATATACCTATGTAAGTGTGTGTATTAGGGTGGGTCGATTTATTAACCGATATCGCGCCATCGATTTTTCGTTAGGATTTGGGCTCAGGAAAAAAAGTTCCACTACGCATACCCAAACAAATAATTTTCGAGCCCGCGAAATTTCAATTTTTTTTACTTTTTTCGACTTTGACTTTTAGGTTTTTTTCATGACCTGCTAAAAAAATTTTTATTTGATTGTCAAATTTGCATGTATACAGGGTACGCATATGAAAATTTTTTAGGAGGTCATGAAAAAAACCTAAAAAGTCAAAGTCGAAAAAATTTAAAAAAATTGAAATTTCGCAGGCTCGAAAATTATTTGTTTGGGTATGCGTAGTGGAACATTTTTTCCTGAGACCCAATGCCATCGAAAAATCGATGGCGCGATATCGGTTAACTTTCGGCCATACAAATCGACCCACCCTAGTGTGTATATCTGTACATATATATGTCAATGAACATACTTACATGTGTTGGGCCCTGCAATTGCCCATCACTCTTGTAGTTAGTCATCTGACTTGTCCACCCGATATAAAAGTATTGCTCGCATGAAGACTTTATATAATTGATGGGGCTGATGAACCATAACTGAATTCTGTACTATTCTGTACTGCATAGTTGGCGGCTTAAAATAATAAAATTATTTACCAGAGTAAAAAACAATTACCAACTTAAATGCATAATTGGTATATAATCGCATTTGTATGTTTGTATGTATGTACATATGTCCCTGGGCGTGTGTGCTTGCTGTTAGGGACTGCAGCCTCAATAGCAGACACGACAGAAGACACGTGACAGTGGCGGTTGCTAACTCCGGCGAGGGATTTAGTTGCGCTCAAAAAGCTGATTCTATTAAAAAATGTACGGCAAGCCCCTCGAGGTAGTGCATATGTTGTTATTACTGTTTTGTTAGTGCCGTTTATAATGCTACTGTTGCTGCTATGCTTGCTGTTGTAAGTGGGTGAGGTCATCATCATCATTTTGAAATATTCATGTTAATTGCCACTGCAATTAAGTATGAAGCTAAAATAATTTTTCTCAGTGCTGTCAGTTTCAGTAGCCAGCTATCATTTGTTCTGCTCCATGCATTGCATTAAAAAGTTGTTGTTTTTTGTTGTTGGTTGTAGGAATTGGTGGAACGTTTTTTTCGAGCTATTTATGAACTTTATGCTGCTTGTTATGTATTCCCTTAATTTGTTATTGTTTGTTATGCGAACATGCGCTACACCCTCATTATTTATGAAACAAAAAACCCTGCAGCGAATCACACAAATTCGAAGATGTGCAGAACTAGCGCCTTAAGAACAGCACTACTTCTGTTTCTATCCTCTTGGAGTTTTTTCATCTGACACTTGTCATTGTGATTTCCTACGAAATAGCAACAATCCATTTTCAGAGCTTTAATTCTTATCTATTTAAGTCATAGGTGGCTCTGATATAGTCAGAAGGTCAGAGAGAGGTGTTTTTCTTTTTATCGTTTTTAGCGCTTCTGCAGAAACAGTCTTGGGCAAACCGCTTTCTCAAACGAAGACAATTTCTGTCTATATTCATTACCAGAGCTTGAATTTCTATCCAAATTCAAATTGTAACATGCTATATGCAAGAAGTATGTAAAATGTATATGTGTAAACAAGTAAGGAAGGCTAAGGTCGGGTGTAACCGAACATTACATACTCAGCTGCCAAATTATAGCTTGCAAAACTTGTAAATACCTTCTTTTAAAAGTGGGCGGTGCCACCCACTGTCCAAAATATTACTTATTTTCAATTCTGCGTCATAAGGTCAGCCCACCTCCCAAGTTTCTTCGCTTTATCCGTCTTTGGTTATGAATTATCGCTCTTTTTCGGTTTTTCGATATCGAAAAAGTGGGCGTGGTTATAGTCCGATTTCGTTCATTTTAAATAGCGATCTGCCCAGGAACTTGCATACCAACTTTCATTAAGATACCTCAAAATTTACTCAAATTATAGTGTTTAGGGACAGACGGACGGACGGACATGGTTAAATGAATATTTTTTTCGCCCAGATCATTTTGATATATAGAAGTCTATATCTATCTCGATTAGTTCATGCCGTTACGGGGTACCATTATGCGAACAAAATTAATATACTCAGTGAGCTCTGCTCAGCTGAGTATAAAAAGAGCTGGTGCTCATGCATCGTATCGTGAAGTTTGATGTTTAAACATAGAAGCGTATGTCTAAGATTAAGATTATTTCTGTTTGTGGCTAGTTTTAAAGAGCTTCGGTATTGTTTTATGGTATTTTCCAGGACCCCTTCGGAATATTTTCAGAATACAGAGCAACTCCTCCTAACGAACACCTATCTTAGGTAGACACCTCCATTGGCCGGACAGTTTTTCATGCACCAAATTTTAGGTACAATTTTCAGAACTAATTGTCCGCTTTTAGGAGAATACTCTCTTGGTAAGACGCGGACAGTTTTTAGCTACAAATGGGATGAACATGCTCTGCTGAGCAGAAACGAACCTTTTATCGACGGGCTGTGAGACCTGGATTCATTACGATCAATTAAAAACCTTCTTGAACGGACGCGAAACTCCTCGGAGTTATCAGAAGCTTATCCGACGACCAACCTGAAAAACAGCTCTAAAGATCCATGATCTATGTTACAAAATGTATACCTATATGACCGGAGCCCTATAATAATCGTAAGCTTTTTTCCAGTATCTTTCCCATTACCCTCCTGGTTCAATTAGTTTGATTCCATTTTCGTATCGTCCATCGTATCTTTCGATATATCGGCGCCCTTGTCCACCCCACCCCCACAGAGGACAGCTCTTTTGAGCGGGGAAAAAGTTGGCTCACGAAGAGTGCCCGCCTAAAGGAGGTTCACTGTAATTTACTCGTACTCGTTTGTAATATCTTTATCATTCTGTATCAAAGTCAAAACAACATTACTCACTTCGGAATCAGTTCATATATCTGCCGGGTCGTTTTGGATCTTCTTAAAGAAATTATAGCTATCGGTTTGCTATCGATTAGCTTTTTCGACTTATAGCTTTATTTTTGGTTTCTCGTCAAGAGGGATAAGAAAACATCTTCGTAAGCACTATCATGAGATCCGACACCTAACTACACAAGTATTGATACAAAAGGGGGCTCTTAGCCTATTTCACACAGAATCGATAAACATCTTTGTCAGTTCGCGCCCGGTGAGCCCTTAAGAAATATACACATCCAATCCTTGCAGAAGAAGAAAGTAGACTACCAAGGGAGACATTTGTCACCCTGGTCCAACTTCGTCAGGATACTGTAGCAGTTTAAACACTTACTTGTCCAGAATCAACCGCGACACACGTAAAGTTTGTTCTCGATATGCCCCCATATGCAAACCACCACAACCTACGCCTCTAACAAGAACTGCCCTAGGGTCCATCCCTCTTGAAACTGCTAGTTTCCTGGGACTACCGTTGGAGGACTTTGACAATTTGTGAGTGGTCGCATCTATTGAATCGGGCGAAGCACTGCTAGGTCGGTTCAAGTATGTCCTATTTCAGACTAGTTCGATAATTTTGCTTTCAAACTAATATTTTTATTGTTGGTGTTACCACAGCGGGGTATATGTTTGTGGGTAGCCGCATTTATGTATGCGCAGTAAACATAAATAGCATACATATAATGCAACTCGAAATAAGTACATTTGTATAAACATAAATATATAGATATTGAAAAATATTCGAATTCCATCATGCGAATTATGTAGTAAGTACTTTGAAATCGGTGGCATGTTGCACGCTCATTGCAACAAAAACAAAAAAAAATAAATAAGCTCACGCTGTGCACATTTGCAATTTCATATATGTAAATGTAATATTTCTATGTAGATGTGGGTGGTGGTTGGGTGATTTGCATTAACATATTCGCATATTCGTACCATTTGTCACGCTTACATCATCTTTTATCGCTGCAAGTCAAAGTTCGCTAACGTTGACCCAATTTTGCTTATTCTGTGCGTTTTCACTGTGGATCGATTGCTTTTTCTGTGAAAAATTAAGTAGGCTAAAAGTGTGAAATATGACTCAGTTGCACGCATATGTGACCCGGTCTATGAAAAGGTGGCTTATGACTACAGCTGTTTACAGCGGTTTCTCGCAAAAAAAACAGCTGTTAACGTTTGTTTCTCGCAATTTCTTTTTTGAGTCATAAGCCACCTTTTCATAGACCGGGTCACATATAGTGGAAAGGAAAAATATCAGTATGCAAGCACCTTGGTTTAGAATGGCTATTTCCTGAAATGTTGACTAAATAAGGGGCAGCATGCGCGGGGGTAACTGTAGTACTTAGGTCCAAGTAGCACTCAAAGCACTAGATTGTCATATAAATTCTGTAAAGCCGTCGAAAACTGTAAGAGGGCGTTACGCAGAGCACCACACCTTGCGCACATAACGCTCACTTGGGTACCTGGCGGATGAAATGGCAAAAGCTGTTGCATAGTTAGACACCTCTGAGACAGTTACGGTGCATGGCCACCTTCATCAATCAAGAGTGACATTGTTATCAATCTCAAGAATACCGTAATTCGCAATTGGTACTCTACGGATACTAACAACATTACCAAGCAAACATGGCCTGACTACAACCAGAGCAGAACAGAATTTCTACTGAATATGTCTAGGGAAGTTATCTACCATTACTGGTCACTGGCAATTTGGCGCACGACACGAAGAGAATAGGAATCCCCTGCTGTAGTGTGGACGGTTGTAAGGAAACGGTCCCCATTTCTTCTGTGAGGGCCCAGCCCTGACGAACTTGAGGTTTAGACCTCTAGGCAGGTTTGTGCTGCTCAAGGGCCGTTGTTAAAAATGATCCATGGAGGACATCAGAAAGTTTATTGATCTACGAAATGATTTAAGTAAACACACAGGGTGCACAATACAATCTGTTTCAGGAGAATTGAGTTGGGTCTCTCTCTCTCAGCAGGGCAGCACAGCCAACGAAGCAATGAAGGGTTTGCTCTCGCAGGAAAGATTTTTAAGTATTGTAGTATGACCCGAATATTGCCTATGAACAGAGCTAAAAAGTGATTATAGCTTTAATATTACATTAAAAGAAAAAAAGCTGGTAAATCGATTGAATAAGGGGTTCAATTCCATTTACGTTTCTGTCAATTTCAAAAAAAAATGTATCATTAGTAAGTCATAGCTCTGTTAAATTAAAATTTTATTGTCACTCTCAGAATACCAATGAAAACTGTTGAAATAACAGATTTTTTAACATTAAGAATAACAGCGAAGGCTGTTGCTCGTCTGGTCGACGCTACAGCTACTAGGGGCGGCAAAGTTGCCAGAACTCGAGCTAGCAAGAGGACGGAGTTATTCTATAACATAAGTCCTGGTACCTAATTGGGGGTTTTCAGTTTGGTTGTCGGACAAATTCTGATAACACTATGGACACATGCAGTCTACGTGAGGTCTTTATTGATCGGCCAGTTCATCCTAACCTAACCTACAATAATTCTTAATCAAATTTATTGCAGCTTATGTATGTAAAGACGTGCGACCAGATGTTGTATAGTAAGTTAAGTTTGGCACCTGATATCCGCATTTTTAGAGCTACACTCGAACATCTGCGTCATCTGTGAACTCACCTGTGCACTGGAATCATCACAAACAATAGCAGTCATTTTCATGTAAATTAATATACAAACATGTAGGCCTGTACATTTTAAATACACTGAGCAGCAATTGATTGACTCTTCAATCACAAATGAAATTAAATTAATATCAAAAAGAAGCTTCCGTAAAAAGTGAAATCAATGAAAGCTCTGGCGGCGTGCTACACCTGCAAAAGGGCCTTCGGGAGGAACTGGGTCTGTTACCGCATATCATTCTACCATGTACAATGCAGTAATCCGACCGATACTAACGTATGCAGTTTTTTGTCTGGTGGAAGAGGCTTGACAAGAAAAGCAATAAATATAGTAGGGTTGAGAAGGTGCAAAGGCTAGCATGGCTAGGTATGTCAGGTGAAGTGAGCCAGCGCCACCCTAATGTTCACTTGTTGACTCTAAAAATCTTCATGAGAGGTGTAACCACCAATGCTTCGACGGTGGCGCATACCAACAAGCTCGCTCTGCAGAAACTGCCAAGATGAGGGGAATATGATCAATCACTTTCTTCTGCCGATGTCAAGGACTACAAGCTAGTCGATTCAGATTTCTTTCAACAATTTGGTAGGGGTTGGGTTCATTAGAGAAAGCAAATGATTCATTGAGGAACACTAGAAACTAATCTGGTTGGACGAACGTTCCGTCACCCGTGACTCACTGAGGGTACTCACAACGTATAAAAAATGTCTCTGATTGCAAGTTTGGGTGTGTTGCCCTGCTGCTTAGAGCTAACGAGCTACTACATACTTTCACATTTTAAATATTCTGAACTTTTAAGATCTGCCAAAGAAGTGTTTGTTAACGTAGACATGCAAGACCTGAAAAAAGTTGGCATCTTCGCTGCCGAAATAAAAATTTGTGTAATAGTCAAGGTGATATTTAATCAATAGCCGTCCCACATATGTGCGACGATAGTCAAATGTTAAGTCATGGCTTAGGTTATGAACTTGAGACCCTTTGGTATGGTACACAATACAATTGAATTACCCTCATAGCATATGGGTCCCAATAAATACGCAATAGATACTAATCGCCAACTGGTCCGAAAGAGAAACTCTTTTTATGTATCCATTCAACTGAAGCAGAGTGTTCGCACAGTGAATGCACTCCTTGAATGTAAATAAATATGCAAGAATTTTTCGAATTTGTTATAAACTGTTAAGACCATGTCAACTTCGAAACAATGGATTTAGGTGACTTTTTTTTGCTCCACTCGTTAAATAAGCACGGTGTCCCAACGTCACTCTGTCGCTTAAAAACACCTACACGGTCGCATACGAGGGGTGTAAGCGAGGCTGCTGTACCCCTGAGGAGGTGATTTAGGGAAGCTCTTTTATACAGAAGAGCTTAAGGGTATGATATCGAATACATAGATTTGTTTTAGTATAACTACCACCACTGCTACGTTTGAGCTGAGTAGACAAGAAAGAAGTAGAGTTTTTCTCTCAAAAAACGTCACACTCAACAAGTCGCTCATCATGTCTGTCCTGATGTGTGGCTCGGAATCATAGACGGTATTGAGAGAAGTTTACGATGACTCTATGAGAGTTCGAGAGAAAATTGTTCCACAAGATTTTGGTCCTGTCCTGACTAACATCGAAGAAGGTATAATGATGAGCTTAAAGAGCTTTCCGGGGAAAGTGCAACGAACAAAAAAAGTTTAATATTTTGTCTGCGATTTTTTCCAAGATTTGGCGCATAGTGAAAATATGCTCTATTGTAACAAAGTCTGAAGTCGCACTGATAAGGTGAATTAGCCGATTCACGGTTGGTTTCAATCTTTCGCACAATGCGCTTGACAGTATTTTATATGCCATACTAAAGCGGCAATTACCCACCGACGTGTACCGTACGTACGGACGTTTGTCGTACGAAACACGTTTGACCGAACCCTCAAGCCCGTAGGAATCAATATGTGCGGCTGTGTACATGTACATAACATATTTGTGTGTGTATTGTTTACAGATAAGCACTGTTGCCATTGACCATTTTGCATGCATGCTTATGGAAACATCAACTTTTTCCAATTTAATTTTTGATGTTGTAAAGGGCTGGAATTAATATTAAATAAATACAAATATATTACATATTTATAATCTGCACTTTTACATAATTATTTTCGAATTATTTTCACAATTTTGCAAACTTTAATTAGGTGTTTTTGCATAAAACTGCAAACGGTCAAAAATTAGCGCACAAAAGTTTATTAGGCAACTCTGTCTAGTGAGAGAGCGTTCAGCTGGCACGTTCTTACGGAAAAAATCAAAATTGTTTTTGATTTCTACGTTGCGGGCTACGTACGTACGGGCGTTGCACGTCGGTGAGTTTTCGTTTACATTGCACACTCATAAGATAGGTCGTGTCAGCTGACACGTTTTTGGTACGTACGTTCGTGAGTAACTGCCGCATAAGAAGGCTGATTCCGCTATAGTTGTCGCAATTTTCATGATCGCCCTTCTTGTGAACTAGGCAAAGAACACTTAGACTCCAATCTTCGGGCATGCACTCGTCCGCCCATATTTTGCGGAGAAGCAGATGCATGCGCCTTATCAACTCCTCGCTGCCGTATTTGAATAGCTTCGCAGGCAATCCATCAGCGCCCGCGACCTTGTTGTTTTTTTATATGGTTATTTCTATTCTGACTTCGTCATAATCGGGTGGGGGACATTTTTTCCATCATCATTGATTGCGGGATCGGGTTCGTCATCCCTGTGCGGTAAATCGCTGCCTCCATTTAGAATAGCAAAGAAGTGTTCCCTCCCATAACCTAAGTACTCTCTGGACATCAGTTACAAGGTCGCCGGTTTCGTTTACAGGAGTTTGCCCCGGCCTTAAAACCTTCCGTCTGTCGCCGACATTTTTGGAAACATTTGCAGGCGTTATTCCTGGTGGCTACGAACTCAAGCTCGCCGCACTCACGCCTTTCTGCCTCTGCTTTTTCTTTCTGAAAAGGCGTCCACTTCTCTTTTCAACTCCCCATAGCAGATAGCGTTCACACACTCCTCTTGTTGCGCTCGTTTTTAACGTAATCCTCTAAGCAGCGTTTTTTTTATTTCGGGTGAAACGCGGCTAATTGTCATAAAAAGTGGCTTTTTACCTCATCGGTCTTTCTCTCGGTCGGCGCATGGGCGCCAGATGAAATGATATATTAAAAAATGTTGCTTTTATTCGGATAGCGCGAGACGCTCGTCCAGGCGTGAACGCCAGCACTTGGCGACAAAAGTTCTCTCCCAACACGAATCCGACGCCGAAACTGCGCTTATTCGATGGCCACTCCAATATATGTCACAATTTTTGATCTTCTTCTTCATGCTTCGTCCAACGCATTTCTTGGATGGCGGTAAGTCAGATTTTGCTTTGACGAGGACATCAACCAGCCGGGCATCTGCACAATCCATTCAGGGAGCGGACGTTCCAGGTGCATGCCCTCAATTCATTGTCCTTCAAACGTTTGCCCATGGTCGTCATCAAAGAGAGTGTATTTATCGAGGCTTGTTGTTATATTTCATTGGAGTATGTTTTACGTGGCGGGTCCAAGCCCAGCGCACAACCGCTCAGCGGGGGTGAAAATATTATTTGCACGTTTATATAGCGAGCCGCTTGCTCCAAGACAGACGCCCGCTTGCAGCCGCACATAGAGGTGTTACAGCGCTGCGATGAAATCTACCCCGGCTAGCCTTAAACCGATTATGTCAGAGTGGCTAGCCAGGTTGTGACTTTCTCAAATTAGCTCACGCGGAAGGGTTAGTGTTAGCGCTACCCAGAGGATACTTGGGCCGCAAGCCGCCGCAGTAGGAGCGCTTGAAACCGCATGCAAAAGAATCGCTCTGGCCATCCCAGGTGAATGGCGGTCAGAAAACGCTTTCCCCACTTTAGTGACTTCCATATTAAGAGAGAAAATCCAGAGACAATTTATACACCAGCGTGAAACTTTGTGACAGAGAATTTTCTGCTGTTAACTGTGTTAACATTGGAAATTGGATTGGTGTGTGGTGAAGTGCAAGACGTGTACACATGCAAAAAAGTTGAATCTAGCAAAAACGCCTTCTCATTGTGTTTAAATTCTCTGCTATATTATATTTAATTAAGTTAAATTCATATTAAATCATAAAACAAGCAAATATATTGCTACAAAGTAATAAAATGTCGCTCCTTCGCTCCGCCAACCGGCGCCAATTGGTCACACCAAGGGAGTTTAAATCGTTTTCCACCTGGTCCTTCCAACGGAGTGGGGGCCGCCCTCTACCTCTGCTTCCATAGGCGGGTTCCGATAGAACACTTTCTTGGCCGGAGCATCATCTTTCATTCGCATAACATGGCCTAGCCAGCGCAGCCGCTGCGTTTTAATTCGCTGGACTTATGTGATGTCTGCGTATAGCTCGTACAGCTCATCATTAAATCTTCTCGGTACTCGCCATCGCCAACGCGTAGAGGTCCATAAATCTTTCGAAGAACTTTTCTCTCGAACACTCCAAAGCCGCTTCATCTGCTGTGTCATGGTCCATGCTTCTGCCCCATATAGCAGGACGGGTACGATAAGTGACTTGTAGAGTATGATTTTCGTTCGCCGAGAGAGGACTTTACTTTCAATTGCCTACCTAGTCCAAAGTAGCATTTATTGGCAAGATTGATTCTTCGCTGGATTTCAGTGCTGATGTTGTTGCTAGTGTTGATGCTGGTTCCCAAATAAACGAAGTCTTTTACTATTCGAAATTATGGCTGCCAACAGTAGCGTGGTTGCCAAGGCGCATATGCGCTGACTCTTTGCTCGATGACAGCAGGTACTTCGTTTTGTCCTCATTCACCATCAAACCCATCTTACCGCTTCTTTTCCAGCTTGGAGTAGCAGAAATAACAGCGCGGGTGTTTAGGCCGATATGATATCAATGTCATCAGCATATGCCAGTAATTGCACGCTTTTATAGTATATTGTTCCAGTGCGGTTAAGTTCTGCAGAGCTGAGTATATTTCTCCAGCATCAAATTAAAGAAATCGCACGATAGGGGGTCACCCTGTCTGAAACTCGTTGAGTTCGAACGGCTCGGAGAGGTCTTCCCAATTCTGACTGAGCTGATGGTGTTGCTCAACGTCATTTTGCACAGCCGTATAAGTTTTGCGGGGAAACCAAATTCAGACATAGCGGCATATAGGCAGCTCCTTTTCGTGCTGTCGAAGGCGGCTTTAAAGTCGACGAAGAGGTGATGTGTATCGATTCTCTTTTCACGGGGTTTTTTCCAAGATTTGGTCGCATTGTGAAAATCTGGTACGATGGTAGATTTACCAGGTCTGAAGCGCCACGATAAGGTCCATCAGCCGTTCAGGTGGGCTTCAATCTTTCGCACAATACACTGAAAGACCTTATATGCGATATTAAGAAGCTGATTCCACGATAGTTGGTGCATTTTGCAGTATCCCCTTCTTGTGACGGGCAAAGAACACTTAGATTCCAACGTCGGCATGCTTCTCTCCGACCAATATTTTGCTAAGAAGCTGCTGCATGCGCTTACCAACTCCTCGCCGCCGAACTTGAATAGCTCCGCAGGCAATCCACAGCGCCCACGGCCCTGTTGTTTTCAATCTGGTTATTGCTATTCTAACTTCGTCATAATCGGGCGGGGGGACATATATTCCATCATCATCGATTGCGGGATCGGGTTCTTCATCTCTGCGCGGTGAATTGCTGCCTCCATTTAGGAGCAGAGAAGTGTTTCCTCCATAATCTAAGCACTCTTGGACATCAGTTACAAGGTCGCGTTTTCATTCCTTGCTGCGAATAAATATAAAC